>CAUYON010095700.1:0-38002 GCA_963573935.1 Arctocebus calabarensis
CTTTTTCTTGTGGAATTTTTCTGATAAGAACTTTTTTTTATTTATTTTTATTTTTTTATATAGGCATGATTAGGGAGGCATGAGAGAACAGCAAGTCATCCCGATTGCAGCTTAAAGGCTGGGAGAAAAATTTGGTAACCAGCTGTCCAGACACCCCCTGTATAGTTATGGATTTGGGAGATAAAAGACCAGGGTTAGAGAGAAGTACAGAAAAGGTTGCTCCAGTGTCCAAAAGAAATTTTTTCTCCTGGAGCTCCACTATAAGGCAAACCTGGGGCTCTTGAGGGGTGATGACACAAGCTGGAGCCATGAGAATTTGCCCCAGGCACCCTCAGTCCAGTTTGGGCTCTGAAGGGGTCACTGTCCCAGGAGGCCTTCATCTCCCGGGACAGGCCACCCTCCAGTGTTCACCCTTGCATTCTGGACAGGGGCCAGGTGGCTTACCCAGCCAGTGGTGGTGCTGGGGGGGAGTCTTCTCTGAAGTGGTCAGTCAGACCACATTGGAAGCACTTGTTTTTAGCTCCTCTGGTTTCGCTCTGCCCCTGAAAGTTGCTCGTTTATTGGAGTGCCACTACTAGAGCTGTCATTCTTTTCTGTTCCTTTCTCTCTTTTTCCTCCTTTCTCTCCAGGTCTCGGTCTGATAAGAACTTTGAACATACCTTGCTTACTACCTTGAAGGTGTTCATCAGGTTTTTCCCATGGACTAGGTGTATTGTAAGAGAAATCAAGATTTAATGTTATATTTTGCCTGGAAAATTCCTGTTCTATTCCTTCTACATTGTTCTTAGTTCACTAGCGTTTACTCATGAACTATTTACTTGACGAGTAGTTAAGAATAATCAGCTTAAGAAAAAGTCCCAAATGAATAGGTCTTTTATTGCATTGCTAGAATTACAACAGGTCTTAGGAATTACCCGGTATCTTGCTGCAACTGGACAATTCTTAGATCTTATTCATCAGCCTGCTGAACTGTTTCTTTTTCAGAGACATAAATACCATCCAAAATTTTTCTGATATCCTTGTTTTTAACTGTTGGGGCTTGCTGAATCAAAGCAGCTGAATTTGAAACAAGCTCAATGTCACTTCCTTTAAGGATTAACTCATCTTTCTGGGCTTTGAGATACTGAACAATCAACGCATGCCCTCATCCAAACCATGCAGATGTATTTTTCACCCAAGAAATTTCATATTTCAACAAGAGACCCATTCTCCTGGATAACGACGTTGGTGGGCAAGTGAGCACACACAGACCTCATCTTGTAATGGAAGCCCTGTATAACGCCCTTGATCACATTCCTCAGATGACTACAAACAGTGTGAACAGTAGCTAGCTCCTGTCTATTTCCCCACCATTTGTCAACCCAGAGACTCTTCTTTGTCTTTCCCAGGAGACTGAGTTCCACATTGATGAAGTCCCTACACAAGTTTCCTCTGGGACTCTGCACAGTAACTGTGTGTTCCTTCAGAGTGATGTCAACATTTCTGGAGTGTTGTCAGTCTGATCGCCGAGAGTGGTTTTCATTCTCACAGGAGATGTGGCAAAGAGAGTAAAACAAAATCTTGAATACACATGGTCACCGGGGCCCCTTCTTTTCTGGATTTTGGGTTTGTAACCATTTTGGAAGGGAGGAGAAGGAGAAATGGTGGCTTTCCAGCCAGTTGAGTTGTGGATGAGGGAAGTGTCAGATGTGTGTGATGCTTGCAAATGCATCAAGAATTTTTACATCCAGTATGATTTCTCTTCCACAGATGATGAAACTAAGGCAGAGAAATAAGATATAACTTTTTTACTTTGGTTAGCAATGGGAATGGGATTGCTTTTGTCATGAAACTGTACCTGAAACTTCTAGTTCATTCCTGTCATGATCTGATTTGATATCTGCAAGGATGTTTGCATAGGATACATGAGGCCAAGGAACCAAGACTTCAAGTGTCACAGGCAGGAGGGAATTAGCTCTGGCCTAGCAGCACATGGAGAACCATGCACGTATGCTTGCGCACACACACATACACACATTTATATTCATGATGGCTTCCAACTCCAGGCTAGCTCATTTTGCTTTTTCCCTCCACAGGTAATAATGCCACAGAAGGTTTGTGAAGTGCTGAAACTATTTGCAGAGTCTGTTGCCAATATGAGCCACTCTATAAATGATAAATGATAATCACCCACCGGGCAAGTCTAGGCAGAAGCATATCACTGAGATTACAAGAAAAAAGATGTCAGGCCTTTGGAAAGGTGGAAACTTGCCTAATTCTGTGCAAGGCCTGTTGAAGGCCTTTGAGCCACCCTCAAGTAGTTATTCAGTGAGTGCTCCTGAGAGCAAGCCGCCCTGAGGTACAGCCCTCCTGCAGGTTTGAAGTCATCTTGTGTGGTGCCCAGCCCCAGCTCTTCTGAGTTTGTTGTTCCTGGCAAAGAGCAAGTGAGTACAGGGCTAGGTTAACAGGCATTTTTTAGTCTTGAGGTGGCTTTGTGTTTGAGTACTGTCACTACATTTCCTACCGGATAAAGTTCTATCATGATAGAAGTTCCTGTCTTGCAAGATTCCCATGTGAAAGATTGAACCTAACTTAGAATTTAAAAATGCGTTTTGATCCATTGGTATTAGAAGCTGCTTGAATTTCGTGAGGGTGAGCCACCAGGCTTCGTTTGTCGGGTTAATAACTCCTAACATTCATTCATTCATTCATTCATCCATCCATTTTTCTATGAGAAGGTGTTTTTCAGTTGTTCTGAACATACAAAATTAATTATGCTCAAACTCTCTACATCCTGTGACTTCTCTGGAAACTCACTATATGGAAGATGGAAAAAAAAATAAACTGTTTCATTTTCTAAATCAGAAAGGAACTGCTCCAGCTTCTGGTGGTCACATTGCTCAATGTAAAAACAGTCAAGTTAGGTGAAACAAATTAAGGCTAATTAGTTTGGGGAGAGAGAGGGGTAGTCTTTGACTAAATTAGAAACGTTCTCTGAGTTTTAGAAGCGTGAATGACTTAAATGAGGCTCCAGCAGTGGATGGCATGTGGTTTCCATTTGCTGGTTTTCCCACTTGAAAACAAACTTTGAAGATTTTTATTGAAGTCCACCAGTTTTGACTTACTCAAGGCTTAGCAGCCACCTTGCTCCTTTTCCCACCCCCTTCCTCACGCCTCCAGGAATGTAATGCATGCACCTTCGTGATACTGACTGAAACCTGTATTTCACCAGGTCTCCGTTCATAAATTGAGCTAAGGAACACAAAGGACATTTGACATTTCATGACTACATAAGATGTGCATCTTCCTCTCTCTCCCTCTTCTGAAGTGACTTGGCAGAGTGAGGTCCTGAGGTCCCTGAAAAGGGGGAAACTGAAATGTAAATGCAGTTGAATAGTAAGGTGATGTCACTCTGAACCAATTGGAGTGGTTGTTGTTATCTGCCTGGCAGCTACTTCAAATGTCCACAAAAAAAAGAGTAATGGCTTAAGTGCTTCTCCCTTTCCCCTCTCACTACCAATCAGTACCAGACTGCGACAGAACAGATGCAAAACATTTATTATACCAGGCTTAGTTGTACATGGAGGATACATCTTAATAAGTTAGTAGGTTTTTGTAAAGCATTAAGACTAATTCAAAGCTTATTTTCTAGTTTTTCCCTACCAATATGGCCCAAACCATTTTTTTTTTTTTTTTTTTTGCAGTTTTGCCCAGGGCTGGGTTTGAACCCGCCACCTCCAGCATATGGGGCCAACCAGCACCCTACTCCTTTGAGCCACAGGTGCCGCCCCCCCAATCCATTTCTTTTTGAGAAATGGGGATATGATCTTGTTTGATTCTACTTGAGGTTACAAGCTGGGCTGGTGCTGGGCTGTGCATCCTGTGACACCTTTCCAGGTATCAGACCTGTGATTTTTAACCTAAGGATACTTTCACAGAGCTTAACAACAACAGCTTCATGATTTTGTTTTCACACGGGTTTTGGGGGAGGCACTACACATTTTTTGTCTATGATCCAGTAGTTAAAACTCCCCCAGAAAATATTTCTCACCTTGACATAAACAAAACCACCACCAATAAAACAAACAAAAAAATTGGTTAATGACCATTTTCAGGTATATTCTGAGAGAGAAATTGGGAGGGAGGGAGTTAAGGGAAAAAAGACTAAACATTCTAAAATTAAGTAACATTATTTTTGGTATTTTGTTCTCTATCAGTTATTTGTGACTGATTTGTTTCAAACAAAACTGAAATGAGAATAGATTTCTTTCATTAAAAATAATGTTTTGGGAGCCAGCCACAGTGGCTCACACCTGTAATCCTAGCTCTCTGGGATGCTGAGGCAGGTGGATTGCTTGAGCTCAGGAGTTCAAGACCAACCTGAGCAAGTGTGAGACCCTGTCTCTACTAAAAATAGAAACTCTAGCTGGGCATGGTGGTGTGTGCCTCTAGTCCCAGCTGTTAGGGAGGCTGAGGCAGCAGGATCTCTTAAGCCCAAGAGTTGGAGGTTACTGTGAGTAATGATGACATCACAGCATTCTACCCTGTCAAAAAACATTTTTTTTTTTTTTTTGGCATAGCCAGCACTGGGAACTAGGGTAAAACAGAGCATTGTAGTGATTCTTAGGGCCAACTACTTGACTGCAGCCCATTTAGGAGTGAAAACAATCACAGGGCTGCCAGTTTCTCCCCAGATAGAGGATGCAAACACACATACCTGTGTGTCCTCCGGCCTGGTTGCTCTCCTCGCCTGCTGGTCAGTATCAGGTGGCTCAATTAATTAGTCAGGACTTAGGAGGAATATTCCTCGCTGTCTCCTCCACTCTTCTGGAAGTGACTCTTAGGTTTCCCTTTGCTCTTTCAGTCCTGTGACCGTACTCTAGCGTAGCCGCCTGGTTGGTCTCACCTTACAGTCCAGCCGCAAATTTATTGCCAGGCTGTTTTCTGTATACACTATTTTGGTTTAAGACACTCAGCTCACCTGTTCAAAGTAATTCCTAACAATTAGACTCACTTTACCCCTTGGGTATCTCAGGGGATCTTTTGCTGATCTCCAGAAGGCATAGGGCCACTAGACTGCTTTCCTGAAGGTTCTACCAAAGTGCAAGGTCCTTGTCTCCTACCCTCAGGCTGTTGCTCTTGGAGTTCCTTCCCACGCTTTTTCCTTGCATCACTCTCTTGCTAAGATCTATTTTTTTCTAAGTACTTTGTTGCAGTTGTAGTTTACAGTCACTGTTAAGACTTGATTCTGCAGCTATATGGTTTTGTTTTTTAATTTCACGAACTTAGCATAGCCTGAAATACATAATAGCAATATCATATGCCATAGTGGGGAGTGAGTGGGTCAGTCAGTTCCAGCAAATATCAAAACTTAGAGATGCTCAAGTCCTCTTATGAAATGGCTTAGTATTCGCATATAATCCACACCTATCTTCTCTACTTTAAGCCATCTTGGTGTTACCTATGGTGTAGATGCTAAGTAGTTTTACTGTGTTGTTTAGGGAATAATACCAAGGGGAAAAAAGGTCTGTACATTTTCAGTACAGATGCAATCACCCAATTTTGTCCCAAATATTTTCTGTCTATGGTGGGTTGCATCCACATGTGTAGAGCCCACAGCTGTGGAGTGACTACTGGTCTGGGCCCACTGTACGGAGGCATTTGGGCAAGATTCTCCAGTGTCACCAGCCTTGTGATCTTTGTTGTTCTCCGCCCCAAATCCCCATCCCAAGTCTCGTTTTATGTCCATATTGCAAAGTCTAGTAAGTATTTTTTATATCTGATACTCTTGTGCACATAGTGAATTAACCAAAATGTTTTAAAAATCAGGCAAATCATAGCACTTTCAGGGATTTAACTTGTTCAGTGTAGAAGGCTGAATGATCAAATATATAAGCTGTATTTTTCTTGTGGTTCTACACACTATCCATGTTGCAGCTTAAATTAAAGATTTTTGGAAAGCAATATAAAAGTGATTTACTGTTCTATAATTGGTTTCCTGAAAGCAAAATGATATTTATGGGAGCTGCAATGAAAGATGCAACTATTGTAATTTATCGTCAGAGCATTTTCAAAGTGTATTGAATGACTAAAGCTTAAGTGTATTAAATATTCTACAGGAAGACATATTTAAGCTATAAATCTAGACTTCCTTTGGAATTTGTTTTCCTCCTCCTCTGCCAGGTGTATGAAGATTTTAAGTTCTTATGCCACAGTGAAAGGAAGATTTAAGGTGCCAGGAGTACATTTGTTTTTCTTTTAAATTTTCTATTGTTTCTCAATGGCATATATACATGTTTTAGGGGAAGGTTTACTTTTATATTACCCACTTAAGCTCTGTGCAGTTGTCTGGCAACCAGTGTGATAAAGACAGAAGGAAATGCTTGTATTTTGTTCCCAACAAGTATATCTCAAAAGTGCCTAAGCACCTGAATGGTCAGTATGATATTAAGAGCTGCTCCGGGATTATTTGCTCCCTGTGGTATGTGGGAGACTTTGGGATTTATAACTGGCACAACCCTACTGCTGCCTAGTATTGGACCCCTTTCGCATCCCACTAAACACTTGCCTTAGAAGCAGTACAAGGAGATAGTTTATTTTAAAACATAATTGCTGTGTTACTAAGATTTGAGTACTGAGAATAAAACATATTTCTGTTTAGAGGCTGGTTGGTTAAAAATTTCAGCCTAACCGGTTCCTTCTCCCCCCAACCCCCAAACCGGAGCATGAATATCAAATAAACATGGCAATTCAGTATCATGTTGTCATTTTCATATTTGCATTTAGAAGTTTCAGAGCAAATGGCTCCCGGAAAACAGGCAGAAGCCATTGAGGTGGGCATTTTTAGCTTCCTTTGGGATCTGTGGAGGGATTCTGCATTGTGGCCATTAACTTTGTTCTCGTAGGATTGGCATATATCATTAAGGCCTCCTTAGTCCAGGTTGCTTTGTTCCATTTAAGTGATGTTTAAGTTCCTCATTAGGAACTGAAGAGGAAGTAGTTGTGGGAAAAGAGCCAGGACTAGATTTCATTTTAATGCTTCTAAGCCTCAGGCTTGGTAAACCAAGGCACTTGGAGATTCTGTGAATTGGTTTAAAAGACCACTTACTCTTTCTTTTGTCCGTGGCCTTTTAAACTCTCACTTAGTGATTAGAGGTGGTTATCTAAACTCCTAGTTAACAATGAGAGGAAACGATTTCTTATTGTGGTGTTTTGCCTGGAGGGTGAGGGTTGAAGAGAATGATTTCTCCCTGAAACCTCTTCCCCCATTCCACCTGCTGAAAGCTGAGTGATCAGTCAAATGTTTAGTCTGTATTGGTTGTAAGCCTCCAGAATTTCAGGGGGTGAGGAGATGGTCTGAAAAGTGAGACACTCTGGAGAAATACAACTTTCAGTCCCCAATCCAGTGTATTTTTTTGAGACAGAGTCTTATTTTGTTGCCCTCTGTACAGTGTCATGGCATCATAGCTCACAGAAACCTCAAATTCTTGGGCTGTAGCATTCTTCTTGCCTCAGCCTCCCAAGTAGCTAGGACTACGGCACCTGCCACCGTGCCCAGCTATTTTATTTTTTTATTTTTATTTTTTAGAGAGATGGACTCTCTTTTTTTAGAGATGGAGTCTCATTCTTACTCAGGCTGGTCTTGAACTCTGGAGTTCAAGCAATCCACCTGCTTCAGCCTACCAGAGGGCTAGGATGACAGGTGTGAGCCACCAACCTGGCCCCAGTGTTCCTTTTAGAGTAATTACTCCACTAGTTGCATGAGCAAGACTGCCCAGTGTTGACTCTTACTTCCTTAGAAAAGAATTCGTTCTAATGTCTTCCCAATACTCTAAATATTTGGGATAAACGTTTCACGTTAGGCTTGGTGGGGGGAGTGGATTTTAGGAACTTTTCTTTGGTTTGCAGCTAGTTCGGCTCCAACCAGACACCCACTAAGAGCTTTGCCCCCTTGTATAAGATACCTGAGTCAGGGCCCAGTGCCCTGTGACTTTTCACTGGGGTGGGGATGGGGGTGCTTGGCTGTTGGCTGAACAGGGAAGCAGTATAAAGTAAAAGGACTTGTTTGTGGATCTTACTTCTTGTAGTTACATTTGGATTGAAACAGGGAGATGGAGTAGCCTCTGGGGAGACCGTGGGGAGAGAAGAGGGGTAGTTGAAATGTTTTGGAAGGAGCATACACTTTTCCAAAACCCCTTCTAATCACATTCCCATTGATCCTCAATTCCGGAACTCTGGCCTTGTGGTCTCTGCACCCTAACTTTCTTTGCCAAGAAATTAATGATCTGTGAAGAAACACTTACGGGCATGAATAGGACCTACTATTTAAAGGAATCCTGAAGCAAGCATTTTCTAATATGTATTTATCATAATATATTTGCTTGTTTTTTTTTTTTTTCCTCTATTTTGGAGTTGGGGGGAGGAATTTAGGGAATGCCTAATCTATACAATGTATTGCATTACTGTTTGTTCATCTTATAATCTCAGGACATTGTAAAGTTGACCAATTCAGTTAGAAAAACCTTAGAATCCTTTATGTGAATTTGATGCTATTTGAAATACTTGAGAACAACTTCTTTCAAGCCCTCAGAAACACTTAGTTACAATTGTTGGCCTAATTGCACATTATTCTAATTTATTAAAAAAAAAAAAAAAGAAGTCCCTAGAGGCTTCTTAAGATATTGTTCCTTGTTATTGTAAGTCCTTCCAAATAGATAAACTTCATTAATTTTTTCTGAATCTCCAGTTCAGACTTTGATTCAAGCTAGTCATTTTACTAGGTTCAGCTGAACTGGATTTTTTGCTCATGAAACATGTTTAGTGGGCTCGGTGCCTGTGGCTCAACGGGCTAAGGCACCAGCCATGTACACCTGAGCTGGTAGGTTCGAATCCAGCCGGGGCCTGCCAAACAACAATGACAGCTGCAACCAAAAAATGGCCAGGCGTTGTGGCGGGCGCCTGTAGTCCCAGCTACTTGGGAGGCAGAGGCAGGAGACTCGCTTGAGCCTAGGAATTGGAGGTTGCTGTAAGCTGTAATGCCACAGCACTCTGTCCAGGGTGACAGCTTGAGGCTCTGTCTCAAAAATAAATAAATAAATAAATAAATAAATAAATAAATAAATAAAATAAAATAAACATGTTTAGTGGAAGAAGAATATTTTTGCTTTTGTCTGAGCTAATGTGAAGCTAAGCAGCTGAAGTACTGATTTGATAGAATTGCTGTATGATTTTTTTCCACAGAAAAAGCTATTGCCTTAAAAAACAGCTTGAGTTCTTTTTCCTTTCCCTGAGTGTTATAATACAAATATATAATTAGGATGTTTAGGGGGTTCAGATGACAAACAAGAAGTCTACTTTTAAGAATGCATTTGCAAGCCAAAACTGAGTGGTGAACCACTTCAGAGTGCAGGTCTACAGGGGGTGGTGTCAACTTTGCTTCATTTTGTGGAATAGTTTTTAACATTTCTATTTAACATTCTTGATGCTCTAAAGCAGGAGAACCACTGCGGCTCTTGGATCTTGGGAGAGGCGGGCCATGAGGGTTTTGCAATTGGGGGATATTCTGTAACTCTAAGTCTTCTTATATGCAGCAATTATAACCCTGAAAACTGAATGGCTCTAATATTGGCATTCCTTCACTTGAAACAATTTTCACTGCACGAATACCAGAGATTCGGGTATCTCAGAACAGCTCAGCACTGCCTACTGCTGGTGAGATCTGCTACCCTCGCTTTTTTCCAAATACCTAGTTATTTTTATTGGAAAGGTATTTGATTATGAAAAGTAAAGTATAATTTAAAGGGAAGTTCCATATAGTTTTATATGGACTATGTAATTATATAGTTGGCTATTTATCAAATGTCCACCAACATAATGTTAAGTACAGTTTTCTACTACAGAGACAACAGGCATGGGGAAGCCTATCCTTTGGAATTTTATTCTTCTGTTTCTACTGTGACCTGGTTTGGAATGCCCTTTCCCCTTCTTTCAGGTTTGTATTTGGCCTGAGGTTTTTTGTTTGTTTGTTTGTTTTTGAGATAGAGTCTCACTCTGTGCCCTGGGTTGAGTACTGTGGTCCTCAGCCTACCTCACAGCAACATCAAACTTCTGGGCTTAAGCAATCCTCCTGCCTTCAGCCTCCTGAGTAACTAGGACTACAGGTGCTTGCCATCACACCCGGCTCATTTTCTACTTTTAGTAGAGACAGAGTCTTGCTCTTGCTCATACTGGTCTTGAACTCCTGATACCAAGGGATCCACCTGCCTCTGCTTCCCAAAATGCTAGGATTGCAGGCATAACCCAATAAGCCCAGCCTTTAGCTCAAGTTTTATTTGCTTTTTTAAAGTATCATTCCTTTCTGCTTGGACCTCTTCCAAATTTTTAGAGCAGCATTCCTGGCTTCTTTCTTTCTGCAATGGATGGGAATTCTCAGAGAAGTCATCTTTTTGAGTATATCCATCATGGCCACAGAGATAGGTTCTGTCTAAATCTACTTTTACCCTGGGCTATTCCCCCCCCCCCCATAGTTCCATTTTCACCAAATATGTGCATTGGGAAAGCCTCCTATCACAACACATTGGTTTTTCAAAGCCAATCTGCATTCTGGATATTATAGTTGCTATATTGACCTAAGCTCAAAACCTTGAACTCTGTCATCAGTGACCAAATTCTACTAATTTTTTTCTACTTAAATGTTCTCTTTATCATACGTTTCACCCTTATCCAACCTGAAGATGTCAACAGGCTCTTCACTGAATTTTCTGCACACGTGTGTCTCCCCAGTCAAATCCATTTCATCTCCCCATCTGCCAGCTGAAGGCTCCTTGTATATGAGTTGAACAATAAAGTTTAAGAACTCTTCCTAGTGGCTAGGCGCCTGTGGCTCAATGGGCTAAGGCGCCAGCCACGTATATCAGAGCTGGTGGGTTCGAATCCAGCCCCAGGGCCCGCCAAACAACAATGATGGCTGCAACCAAAAAATGGCCGGGCGTTGTGGCGGGCGCCTGTAGTCCCAGCTACTTGGGAGGCGGAGGCAAGAGACTCACTTGAGCCCAAGAATTAGAGGTTGCTGTGAGCTGTGATGCCAAGGCACTCTACCCAGGATGACAGCTTGAGGCTCTGTCTCAAAAAAAAAAAAGAACTCTTCCTAGAATAAGTGCTACATACCTCATTGCTGAATATCACTAATGGTCACCTTCAAGTTACTCTTCTTGGGAAGCTATGCACTGATACCAGTGCCTAGTCCACCCTTCAGAGCAATCGTGAAACTCTTTTCCTGGAATGACCATCAGAGCTGTCATTGTTAGAGTTTGACAATTAAGTTTGCAAACTCACCCTAGAAAAAAATGCTGCAGACCTCCTGGCTGAGTGTCACTGTGGTCACCAGATGGCCAAGGGGAGTACCTTAAGGTGACTATAGAGATATTCAGCAGTGAGGTCTATAGCACTTTTTCTAGAACATGTTCTCAAATTTAATTGTCAGACAGTATAGACCCTGCTTTAACATGACTGCTCCTCAGTATTTCTCATTCTAGAATCCTACACCAGCTTTCCATCCTATGCAAAACTTTTGCCTTCTTGCACTGGCTTGTGCGGTCTGTATTTTTTTCTTTTCTTTTTTTCCTTTCTTTCTTTCTGTTTTTTTAAGAGATAGGGTCTTGCTATGTTGCCTAAGCTAGTTGCGAACTCCTGGGCTCAAGTTATCCTCTTGAGTGGATCCTTCCTCAGCCTCCTGAGTTATCTGGAGAAAGAGCCAGATGGTTGGTCTTAAATATGCTTTTCTTTGGGAAGAAAGAAGAGAGTGTAAGAAAAAATTATTTTCAGGGGAAAAGAATGGACACAGGAGACAGAAATTAACTTGTAAATGATTCTATTTGGAATTGGAATGAGCCCCAAGGGAAGAAAGAAGGGAACTTCAGAGAACAGTCGCATTCTGTGCTTTGGGAAAGACAAAGAACTGAGCAGATGTCATTGACTTTGAGACTTTGTTTCTTTGGCTCAGCTTGTCAAAACTGAACTATATCTCCCTATTGGTTTCTGCACCCAACACTGGTAATAATAACCTTCACTCTTCTTCTTGTGTCTGGGTCCCTTTCTTTAGACTCAGAAAATTCTTCTTTCAGCTCCCAGAATTCACATTGCTTTTGCCTTCTGGCCCTCTACTTGTATTTAATTTTATCATTAAACACAAGCTGTGTATGTTCAAGGAAATTGTAAGTCCTAGAGGGCATGGATTGTGTCTTAAAACACTAGATGTTAGATAGCCATCCCAAAACATTCCTATAGCCCCAGCCATGCTCTTGGGTAAAGCAGCCCCAAGTGTCTTATTCCTTATTGGGTCCCCCAAGTACATTCTAGGAGCCCATTACAGACAGTCCTCAGGTTACCAATGAGACAGGTTCTGTAGGTTTGTTCTTAAGTTGAATTTGTATGTAAGTTGGAGCAGGTACATTTACCTGTTATGCATAATAGCCTCCATTGGTGAGTGCAAGTTGGATGGAGTCGGTTGGATGTTTGTAACTCAGGGACTGCCTTTACGTATTTCATTTAAATAGACGACCGAGAAAGACCAGAAGGGAAACTTTGTAAAACTTCACATTACTGAGTTACGTCTGAGGTGTTTAACTTCCTCATAAATTAGATTTTTTTGAGCCCCAACCTGGGCATTTTATTCCTACTAAAGGAGCCAGAAAGATTAAGGATAATCCTTTTACAGATGTATGTTGACACACATTTCTGTGAATATGAATTAACTATATAGATCTTGATTGCCTTTCTTGGGTACAGGGTTTTCCCTAGAAAAGCAAATTTAAATTAGATGAAATGCTGAATTGAAGCTTCGGGCTTCTTTCTGTTCCTCTTTTAAGACAAAGTTAATTGCCTTATGTTTAACTGGAATATAGGAATAGGCTTCTTGAACAATATTTACTTGTTTTACCTACAAAAAAATTGATAGGGTGGTGCCTGTGGTTCAAAGCAGTAAGGCGCCAGTCCCATATACCAGAGGTGGCAGGTTCAAACCTGGCCCTGGCCAAAAACTGCCAAAAAAAAAAAAAATTATAAAGTTAGGCTATCGTTTATAGAATTCCTGGCTCATTAACCTGATCTGTATTATAGGCTTGTGAATCTAATGTTGTAATTGTAAATAGTGCTGTTACTAGCTCAATTGCTGCAGATCCCAAACAGTCTATATCTGTGATGATAATTGCATTCTTTTTTTTTCCCCCAGACAGAATCTCATTATTGGTAGAGTGCCCTTGTGTCATAGCTCACAGCAAATTCAAACTCTCGAGCTTAAGCGATTCTCTTGCTTCAGCCTCCCAAGTAGCTGGGACTCCAGGCGCCCGCCACAACACCTGGCTATTCTTTTGTTGCAGTTGTCATTGTTGTTTAACTGGCCCGGGCTGGGTTCGAACCCACCACCCTCGGTGTATGTGACTGGCACTTTACCCTCTGGCTACGGGCACCACCAGGAATTGCATTCTTTCATGGCCTTATTTGTCCATTGGTACCCTTTCCTGAGCCTCAGAATTTAAGAACTACGATTTTGGAGCACCTCGTTGTGGCCTACTCTCTGTTCTAGATCTTGGCCTGTATTTTCTCAGAGCGTCGTAGGTAGCGTAAGTGTTGGTGTGAAGTGTTCTGTTGACTTAATCGGTTGAGTCAGTCCTCGTGAGTGACCTGGTCACCCTGATGTGGCTTCCTCATGTTTGCTCCAAGTCAAGCTGCTGGAGGCCAGGACTTGCATCAGCTACTTTGTGGAAGTGAGTGGTTCTTTTTTAACACCCATCAGTTTTTCATGTGGGGGGCTTGAGAGAAGGCATATCTGTTCCAAAGAATCTTTAGGACAATTATAAGCTGTTAAGAAATGTCTTCTGATAATAACACAGATACCAAAGCTTATATCACGTAAATAATTAATCACGTATGCTTTTGACAAGGAAATTATTTTCCAGCTTAAAAAAATAACTCTTAAAAGCTTAAACTTTATTTGCTTTTTTATTAAAAAGTAATTTAGAGCCAGTAACTTAACCTGTTTTTCATAAACATGCTAGCTAGAGGCAGCCAAAAAATAACTCATGCTTACATAGTTGGGGTCCTCAAATGAACTTATGTTTTGGATCATGATAACTCTAGTGATTGCTTGAATTACCTGGTTGTGTAATAGAATGGACCCTGAATATAGGGGTTTGATTTGTATGGCTGGGTCTGTTCTGCTGAGTTTATGAGGACTTGCCAAATCTCATCTCTTATCAAAAATCCTTCTTTACCTCTATCTTTCTTATCCTAACCCTAAGAAATAAATCTATTCTATGTACATAGCATGTAACAGCTTGAATTCTGGCTAGAGTTTACCTTTTTTGGTGAGAGTTTGCAAAGTTTTTTAACCTGACTCTTGTTTTTATATTCCCAGCACACAGTAGAGCTTCATTCAGCAAATGTTTATAGTAGAAACATCAGGAGGGATCATTTTCTCTGGCTGTGACAGTTGTCATCTATGTTTATGAGGACAGTACTCTTAAGAAAATGGAGGCCATGAAATACTCCAGCTTCAACAATATAATTGGTGCTTTCTGCTGTGTGAGTTACCTCACAGAACGGTCAGATTCTGGTAGAAACTCTTGCCTTCACCTTTACTTCTGTTTCATTTTGCCTCAGTCAGTACTTCATCAGAATTGATCCAGGGGGTCAATTCTATTGGGACAAATAGATCTGGAAAGACCCTGAACTCTGAGGGTTACCAGAAATATCTGAAAACAAAGCAATTACTGTTGGGTGGGGATTTCTGAGCATCGTTTTCTTTGCAGATCTATGTAACACTTCTGAAAGAAAGAGCCTCCCTAGGTAAGCTGGGCAAAGCAGCCCTGGATGGCTCAGTTGGCTCAAGCATTGGGTACCAAGAGCAACCTTTGTCCCTAGAAATTGGAAGGGTCTTATAACTGAGAAATGGCATTTGGGACCATCCTTATAAACTACAAAACAAATCTAGCAATAAAAATCAAATCCCTGCCTTCACGGTGCATACTATTACTTATGCTTAAACTGTTATCACAGTTATCAACAGTCTGAGTTGGGATTTTTGTGAGTTCAGTCACCTGGACACCCAGTTATTTGCCTATGTTTGTAAGAGGGAGAGTGTTGAGCTATTTTACAGGCTTATATTGAGCCAAAAGAAGCAGGATCTTTTGTGAAAAGTAACTCAGGCTTTTTGGGTGACCAGGGCAAAAGAAAACACCATGCACACACACAGGATTTGTGTAGCGCACAACCAGGACAATTGTTGCTCTGATGTGTAGGTAACTGGTTGGAAGGGACACAGGTAGGACTACCTGCCATCAACTCTTCTAGCAAAGTGAAGGCTGTCATCTTTTTTCTGTTCTGAATCTTCTCAAAGAAAGTTGTTGGGTTTGGGGAAGATGGTGATTTTATTTGTAGTCTTAGGAATGATTATTTTTCTTGACAGAAGGTAGACTCCCATAGTTGTTTTCTTAGCACCTTTGTCTACCACACAGACTGACAAAGTCAAGAAGGGTGAATTCTTTTCCATTTGGGAAGGTTAAATTTTAGCCACAACAGGTCAGAGAATAGGGAAAAGTTGTAATTCTTACAAACAAGTGACATTGGCTTAGTCTGTAAAAAAAAAAAAAAAAAAATAATAATAATAATAATCAAAAGCCAGAATATCCTCTCAGCTTTACATGCAGTTAGGGTCAAGTCACCTCTGGAGCTGACTCCTGCAAATGAAGCCTCTACATCCTTCAGTAACCAAAGTGTGTTAGAATTGCATTTTTTACAAAGTTAAGTTCTAAATAAGGTGCGCTTGTTTTTAATTCTAGCCAGGTTACTGAAGCATTGTTGAGGAAGGTTTGGACTGTGGAAGGTGTGGTGAGTTAAGGAATTTTGAGAATGGTTTAAAATATTTAGAATTTTTAAATTTTTCTTTAAACTTTCACTCTCCTTTGTCATTGTGACTTCTTTGTGTTCTTTCTTAACTCTCTATTCAGTTTGAATTTCAACTGTGTAATATTAGTGGTACCAAAAATTATGAACTCCGTCAAGTGAGGAAAATCTGCAGAGCTGGAACCCAAGCCAGCAACTTTGCAGTGAGAACGACCCCCCTGACCAGGAATACACTGAACTGGATATTGAATCTCTCCCTCCAGCCCTCAGCTTTTTTTTTTTGGAGATAATTTTAACTTAAAATAATAAGTTGAAAGAGCAGCATGAAGTTCCTGAAGTGTCACACAGCTTTCCCTAATGTTAACATCTTACATAGTCCGTAGTCCAATTACCACAGTCAAGAAATTAACATGGGAATTATGTTGTGAACTGTAGACTCTGAATTTCACCTGTTTTCCCCTCACTGATGTCCTTTTTCATTCCCGGGATCCTGTATCTATTTAGTCTCCTCCAGTCTTGACAGTTCTCTGTCTTCCCTTTTTTATGACCTTCACACTTTTTTTTTTTTTGAGCCAGAGTCTCACTTTGTCACCCTGATAGAGTACCTTGGTGTCATAGCTCACAGCAACCCCAAACTCTTGGGCTTAAGTGATCCTTATGCCTCAGTTTCCCAGGTAAATGGGACTACAGATGCCCAACACCACACCCGGATAGTTTTTCTGCTTTTAGTAGAGAGGTTCTCTCTCTTACTCAGGCTGGTCTGGAACTCTTGAGCTCAGGCAGGCAATTGGCTGCCCTCCCAGAGTGCTGGGATTACAGGCGTGAGCCACCATGCCCAGCAGACCTTGACATTTTCAAAGAGTACTTATCAATTACATTCGCAGAATGCTCCTCGCCTTGGGTCTTTCTGCTTTTTCTCATCATTAGATTCAGTTTATGTGTTTTAGGAAAGATACAAACATTGTACCCAGCCTTGGGTTCACTTACTGCAAAGAATTTAGATGTTCTAATTAAAGCTTCTTTTTCTACCCCCAGTGATTTAGGACATCATTCAGACCCTTTTTCACTCATTTGCAGCAGTTGGTCATCTCAGTACTGATTAGCATCTACACCAGAGTGTTAGAAGATCAATGAATGAAATGAAATATGTCCCTTTGGAATTTTATCAGAAGTACAAGCTCAAGATTAGAAAATGGGAGGAAGGGCAGCGCCTGTGACTCAGTGAGTATGCCGGCGCCATATGCTGAGGGTGGTGAGTTCAAGCCCAGCTCCTGCCAAATTGCAACCAAAAAATAGCCAGGAGTTGTGGCAGGTGCCTGTGGTCCCAGCTGCTCAGAAGGCTGAGGCAAGAGAATTGCCTAAGCCCAAAAGCTGGAGGTTGCTATGAGCTGTGGTGCCATGGCACACTACTGAGGGTGACAAAAAGTGAGACTCTGATTCCAAAAAAAAATAAATAAATAAAAATACACTTAAAAAAAAAAAAGAAAATGGGAGGAAGCTGACATCATTGGCAAAAAGGAATTTCTGTGATTATCTGTAGATTTCAGTTAAACATACTCTTTGGACTTGCTACCGAGTACCAAAGAGCTGGCTGTCCTGCAAGGAGATAAGAGAGATAGATTGCCATAAATTCTGCCCAGTGATGCTAATGATGTATCATTGATGCATAGCTACTAGGATTGTGGGATCAAAAGATAGAATCTTCAGCAGCAATGGTGACCAAACTAAATTTAGAAAGAAAAGAAGATTAAAATGCCCTCTGCATCCTGCATGTAAAGCAGTGAAAACTAGTATGTGACCTGAAAATCCTGTGCCTCTCACTTCAGGTTTTGCAGTTGAAGATGCTATCCGGGGTGTTAAAAACTAAAACTATTCTAGGACTGACTAGAGTATGAGTAGTTAGGGAAGGGGAATGGTAGAGATGCCTGTTTGCACTCTTGAATCCTAAACCTGTTGTTGAGAAGATAGATGGCGCCTGTTTGCAGTGGTCAAGGTTCCAAGTGCTGACTGAAACCTGTGTGCCCCTTTAGCACACCATCTTCTCGTGCTCTTGCTTGTGAAGACTTTTTCAGCACTCTGAAGTCCAAAGGTGGTAGGCCAGGCTGCCCTGATCATGGTTTTGCTCTTTCTTTCCTCATCTCCATTTGTTCGTAGGTTCCCGTGCCCAGAGCGTCCCTTAGAGCATCATGAACAGGACAAAGATCAACTTAAGTAAGTCACTAGTCAGAAGGCAGCTGCAACCACAGGGGAGGTATTCAGGTTTCCTTGTTGCCTGTGGCTTTGCCCTCCTGCCCCTTAGTTTCCTCTTATGACTACTCATTAGACCCTGGAAAAATACAAGAATCTGTTTCTTAGTGTCCATTGGTGATTTAGTGTCCTGCCGTTTTGCTCTTAGAGCTTTAGCTGTCTCAGTCCCCACTCACCCCCAGTCTCCTGCCAAGGATTCAGGGGCAGGAGGACTGGAGGGCCGAATGGGGTTTCACACACAGCCCTGTTGGCCAGAGCTGTCACTTGTTAGCCATCCAGAGAGTCTCCTGCTTGGTCCTAGTGAGCTCACACCTGTGTGAGAGCAATAGCCCATAGTTACTCAGCACTTTCTGTATGCCAATTACTAGTCTAAGAACTTTATATGTACTAACTTGGTTAGTTTTCATACAGGTAAAATTATTATCCCCACTTTAGAGATGAGAGCATGGAGGCACGGAGAGGTTACATAATTTCCCAAGGAAGCACAGCTGGTAAATGGCAGACCTAGGATTTAAACCCAGTCAGTCTAGCTCCAGAGTACATGCTCTGAAACCAGTGTTTTTCAACCTTTTTTTATCTTATGGCACACTTGAACCTATAGTTAAACTTCCATGGCACACTCTAATTATGTTGATTAAAAACAAAAGAGTTAAAATATATATATATAGTGCTTCAAACTACTTTTGAAAATAATTAATGCACTTTAATTTTTTTCACGGCACACCACTTGAAAATCACTGCCTGAGACGCTGCTCTTATTAGAAGTAAACACACACAGACACTAGATGTTGCAGATAGCCATGAGAATGTTAGGTTCAGCCCTTAGCCATGAGAATGTTAGGTTCAAATACCAGACCTGAGATTTCCTTAAGTGTCACCTCTTTCTAGATTTAGTGGCAAGAATAGTACCCTGAATGGTGGAGATAATAGTGGTAATGAGATATACCAGCCCGCTGGTTCTGCTTTGTCTGCTCCCCCCACCCCCAGTGATGATAAGTCTGAGAACCTCCAAGTTCATTCACTTAATGGCCCCCCTCAGCCAGTCCCGTGGTACTGGGTGCCAGGAACACCATCCAGGAGTCTCTGCAAACCCTGCCTCTGTAACAGATGCTTACCCCGCTGGCCAGGTTCCCCACTGCTCTTCAGCCAGGCTCTTGGATGCACCAGAGAGTAAATGGGTGACTTTGCTCAAATGATCCATGAGTCTTTTTGTTCAGATGATCCCTGGCTCTTCATTTCATTTGGGAAAGAAAATAATTTGCCTGTTGCCATTTTGTCTGTAATCTTAAGAAAACAAATGGTATAATCTAGTCTGTTTTACCGTGTTATTTATGATGCAGCTACTCTCTTTTTCAAGTCCCTTCTGAAAACTCAGTTGTTCCACAAAACTTTGACATGGCTTTTGTGATTAGCTTTTGCCTACGGAAATGACTACCCCTTATAGTTTTAATTGCAAATTGCATGTTCCATTCTTTTCTGTCCTTCCTGGACATTATTGCTAGTACAGATGGGGCAGGCCGTCACAGAGGCCCCCCTTTCCCCCCGAGTGGGGGCATTCCAGCAGGGTCTGTTACATGAGCCCCAAGCACATGATGTGAGAGCCTTGTGATGAAAGATAGTGCAAAAACAGTGTGTGCTGTTATCTAACCTGACTGCTTTGAAATCCTGCTTTCTATGCTAGCAAAGTAAGGTTTTCGTAGTGTCCTGTTTCTTCTGGTATCATCTAAAACAGTGGGAAAAATTGAGTAGGTAGTAACCTTTAGATAAAAGAAGGTAAGGAGAAAACATGTCCTGGGGGCCTTGTTTTACCACTCCCTTGTTTTTGAAAGTGTGTGTGTGTTTTGAAAAACAATCTTACTGTCATCATAATAAAGTTACCTGGTTCCATTTTATAGCTTGCCAAAAAAACCATTTCCCGTGGTTGATAGAAATCAGCAAACTGGGGCCCGGTATTAGGAAGCGCTGATGAGCCTCCGACTAAATGAGATGAGCTACAAAATTGATAGAGTGACTGTAACATTAGAGGGTTTCCAACAGCCCGTTCCTTTGGGATCACACGTGATCCCTGTCCTCGTGGCTTTGCAGCTCTCATCTGACGTGGTGCCGTGCTTCTCCCAGGGAGGAGTTGAGCTGGGATGACTTGACTGGGTCTTCTCCTGGTGTTTAGCAAATACTTTACATATTGATTGTCTTCAAAATATAGAAACAGATAACTCTGGAAGCCTTTGAAAAGTGCATCTGAGAAAATAAGCTGCCTTGCCATGATGAACGGGAGTTTAGTTTCCCTTTCCAGGCATCCTGGTCTTTCTCCTGCATGGGCAAGAGTAGTTTTGGTTTGTTTCTCCCCAGGAGCACGGGGGGGCTTACCTCCCCTGTACATCGCTTCTTGGAAAGTTCTGGGAAAAGCGGCTTCTGTACTGTTGGCTTCCTGAGAATTGTTATTGTTTATCTAGAAAAACTTTCTAGATAAACTCCTTGCTACAACTCCTTTAGAAATAATTTAACATACATTTTGCTTTTGTTTTCCCCTGTAGATAGGAGTCACGTGCTGACTAGAAACTTCCCTGATATTATAACTAAGTTGACCTCTGGAAAATTCCAGAGCAGGGCTCAGTGCCCATGGCTCAGCAGGCTAAGGTGCCAGCCATGTACACCTGAATTGGTGGGTTTGAATCCAGCTCGGGCCCGCCAAACAACAATGACGGCTGCAACCAAAAAAAATGGCCGGGCGTTGTGGCGGGCACCTGTGGTCCCAGCTACCTGGGAGGCAGAGGCAAGAGACTCGCTTGAGCCCAGGAATTGGAGGTTGCTGTGAGCTGTGATGCCACAGCCCTCTATCCAGGGTGACAGCTTGAGGCTCTGTCTCAAAAAAGAAAAAGAAAGAAAAGAAAATTCCAGAGCAGACCCCTCATCTCTGTCCCAAAACAAGCAGAAGCAGGTGATGTGATTCCCTGGCAAGCTGAGTTCCTACCATTTTTGTACAATCCAACCTTAGAAATCTGTGCTATATATGTTCTTTCTTGTGTGTTTCTACTCCTTTACTTCCTTTGATAAGGAAGAAACTTTCACATTAAAACTAGATTTACTCTGAAGGGGCAAGAAAAAAACAATCTATTGTCTGGCAAAGGTCAAGGCAAAACTTAACAAGAGGATCATTGTGCTGTCTAGTTCAGTTTGGGGAATTAGGGGGGAATGTTTATAAAAACAAAGTTTTGAAACAGGGACAGTGAAAGGCTTTGTTTACCTGTCGCTGTAAACTTTAAGGTACTCATTTCCTCTGAAGAATAATGGAAGGGCAGAGTTGTAATTAGAAAAGGTTGATGTAATTGATGTGCTAACCGTCTTTGTTTGAGGTTTTCTTCTCTGCACTTTAGGACAGTCATGCAATTATTTTTCAAAAGCCAAAATCAGACCCATCAGTCCAATGCTAAAACAGGCCTCAGCAAACACTTTCTTTTGGCAGAGAAAGACAAAGATCCTTGTTCTCTAGGCCAGTGTATGTATGTGTATAATGTTTTAAAGAACAATTTTGATGTGAACTCTTAGAATGAACCACTTTTACAGACTCACTTTTACAGAGGTGCAGTAGCATTTGTGCAAGCATTCTACTGTGAGCCTAAGACTTTCAAAGTGGAAATATGGTCATAAAGTGACTTGTTTACTTTGGCAGTGTCTGTCTTAGTCTGGAGGTAAACATTTGTAGAAAATATGCAGAAAATTATAATGCTTTGACTTTATGTTGGTAGCAAATGGAGATAATATATATGTATATATACTAATTTATATATAACCATGGTAAGTGGACTAGCCGGTCATTCTGGCAGGTGCCTATAGTCCTAGCTACTTGGGAGGCTGAGACAAGAGGATCACTTGAGCCCGAGAGTTTGAGATTGCTGTGAGCTGTGATGCCAGGACATTCAACCCCAAGGAGACTGAGAGAGACGTTTTCTGTCTCAAAACAAAAACAAAAAACAAGCAAAGAAAAAAAAATGGTGAATGAATGTAACCTTTTCATTTTGCTATCAGGTTTAGAATTTAATTTGGAAAATTGCAAGTCAGATTTCTTTTTGCACCAACAAGGTGTGTGCATCTTCCATTTGCTTACGGATGTGTATCTGTTCTTACATCATTTTAGTTGTGGGGAAATGCTCTTTCCATTTTTTTATCCTTTAACCTGCTGTGCTACATTCCCAAACTCTGCTAACCTGATTTTTATTTTTTTGAAAATATGTTCACTGGACTTTTGTGGGGGGGGTCATTTCCCCCCAGAAAGTTAGCATATGAGCAATTCATTTGTAGTAGAGACATTCTCACCTAATGGCTGCAGTATGTTCTCTTATTTCCATTACAGAAATAGGGTGTGCCAGATCGGCACCTGTAGCTCAAGCAGCTAAGGTGCCAGCCACGTACACCAGAGCTTGAAGCTCTGTCTCAAAAGAAAAAAAAAAGAAATAGGGTGAATTTACCTTTTAGCGCTGTCAGCTAACAGTAGGGTATGCTGTATTGTGTTCAACAGACTGAAGGAGCTCCAGAGTTTATACAGATAAATAGGGGCAGAGCCTTTTTTCTTGTTTTTACTTCTCATTGGTTTAAGTAGTGAGTGCTAAACCTGACATGCATTGAAAATATTGTACATACACAATACAGTAGACACTTTAAGGAATTTTTTTAAAGTAGCATTCTTTGCCACTTGCTTTCTTAACTCGACCCATAGAGAGAACAACTCCTAAAGGGAAACTTACCCATTTGAGATTTCTTTTGTCTCCCGCTGAGCAATACAGGAGAAATTCACTTCTGGTTACATGTCTTCTGGGCTCTTTTCAAAATGGATTTTTAAAAAAATTTTACCGTAAGTAATAGTATTAAGTGAACAGTTGCCTGAGAAGAAACTAGATCTAGATATGGAATTATCTTCTTATCAGCAGTACTTTTCATGATAGCAAGGAAAAAAAGAGTCTATTCTCACCAGCAACCGAAACATACTAATAGTGCAGAAATTCCTGTGAAGTGTGTGTTTGCTGTTTCCTTTTGTTTGTTTGTTTTCAGAGCAGATGGGCTTGTTTGCTTTTTGCTTAAACATTAATCAAAAATCAATTTATGGCTATGTAAGTGCCATTAGATAATTCTCATTCCAACTACAGTAAATAATATCTATTTGTTCATGTTAGATTAAGTCTGGGTGGCAGTGAAATGTAAAATAGAATTACATGAGCTATGACATATGGCTATGTGTTTTATAAATTAATGCTTTTATATATTTGGGAGGAGAAGTAATTTAGCTTACTGACAAAAGGAAAAGCAAAGGAAATTCCAGAGAAAGAACGGGATACCTAGTCTAAATAAGTTCGGGAGATAAATGAGAATATCATAATTTAGTTTAATTTTTTTAACAAATCATCATAGTTAATATGCTGGGATAAGAACCATGAGAACAGGAATAGTCTCTGTCCTGAACATTTTTCTATAGACGCTTCTGTGGCTCTTCTGCTGACCAAAAAAAAAGAAGAAGTATTTGAGAATTGGGTTCTGGGGCGTGTCATACAACTGAATACATTTTTCCTAATATAGCAATTATTCTACCTGTAAATAAATTGCTTGAGATAGTTCTGTTTGTGCAAATATAACTGATATTTCCTTGAGTAGGGAAGTAAGTCTTGCTAATTAACTTTATTTGTATACATGTGTATATATGTTTTGAGAGAAGGGGGATTTTATGATTGCAACAATTTGGAATTTCTAAGGAAAGTAAAAGATTATTGAAATTATCAAAAATGAACCTTTTGCATAGATACAGCTCTTTTAATTTGAAAAAATCTGATTTTGAAATCAATCAGTGGGAATTTTTTATTTCTTCCCTAAGATTCATTTAGCCTTCAAAAGGCCAGAAGTTTAATGAAGCTTCTAAATGCCAGTCTTTCCCTCCTCCTGTTAGAGAGTCCACTGCAACTGTAAATATATTCACATTGTTTAAAATATGAGTGATTCTCCAGCCAGACCTGAGATAGCTGAGAAACAGAAAGCCACGCTCCAAAACGTTGTCGGCACCCTGGATGCCCTCCCCACATCATAGGTGCTGGACCCACCACAGGTTTTACCTTAGTGTTTCTGCCTTTTTAACCCTGGGAGGACCTAGGAAGGACCCCAAACTTGGCGAATTCTTTTTCTTTTTCGAGACAGAGTCTCACTCTGTTGCCCAGTCTAGATAGAGTGCCTTGGCATCTACTTAGCTCATTGCAACTTCAAACTCCTGGGCGCAGGTGATTCTCCTGCCTCAGCCTCCCAAGTAGGTGGGACTACAGGTACCCACCACAACACTTTTGGCTAGTTTTTTCTATTTTTCGTACTGACAAGGTCTTTTTCCTGCTCAGGCTGTCTTGAACTCCTAAGCTCAAGCAGTCCTCCTACCTTTGCCTCCCAGAGTGTTAGGATTACAGGTGTGAGCCACTGCTCCTTGCAGGCATCTTTTTTGTTCCCTGTATACAGTAGGAGGTTAGTATCACTGAGAGTAAGGAGAGGAAGAATAAATACACCTCTAATACTTTATACAGTGTGTGTTATTTACAGAGTAGATCCTCTGACTGTCCTGTGAATTGTGCTTTAGAATTTATTTCTTGTTTACCTTGATTCGGGATCAGCCGTGTCATGGTAACCTTTGAGGGACCTTGTGTGTATGCAATTTGGAAATTGAGTCAGTCTGTCTCTGTCTCTCCTCTGCCTGCTCCTCCCAGCCCCAGCCCTGGCTGTCAGTTGAGATGAGCCTGTGCAACGCTTGTATTTGCGATTGATTGGCAACTTTCTGTTCTCCCTCTGCTGCTGCATCTGAATCATCACTTGCTTCCATCAATTTTCTGAATGCCTCACCTAGTGATCCTGGTGGGGAAATTACAGTGATTAGTGCTCCAACTCCTGTTTGCCCATAAGTGTTGCAAAGTAGTATTTTTTAAAACTCTTCTAAGATATTCTCTCTTCTCATGGTAGATACAGTGAATATTAAACCTGCCCTAATTGCCTAAAATTTTCACACTCTAAAATCAGATTGGCAGCTTTATAAAATAAAAGGTTGGAAGTATGAACTTGACTGAGGCTCCCCATTTGTGGCAACACTCTTGGCTTGCCTTGCCTTACCATGTTGGATTTTGCTGTATTGCCATATGACTCCTGCCAATGCAAATTCCATTTAACCTTTATTTTTCTAAAAGAGATACTAATTTTTCTAAGGCATTTCTGACCTTAGCCAAAAGAGAGACACCTTCTTTGACTATATATACATTTCTTCCTACCACCTCATTGATGTTAATATCAAAGTTTGTTCTTTCAAGTGGCTTATAAAAATTTTAAATTACATCAGTTGCATAAGCCATGCATAAAAAAGCAGACTCCTACATATGCTGACAGTGCATTTGTACTGTGTCGTTTAGCAGTTTTAACATCTTCCATTAATTCCTGTGTGCATCTGCTAACTGTTGCCCTGATAAAGTTATCAAAGTCATCATTGGATGCATTGATGCTTTCCTGGGTAGGGACTAGGGTGAGGACATAAATAGTGTGACTTTGTAAATTGGGGAATGATAAATGGATTAGTAGAGAATGGAAGGGCACCATAGTCAGACACAGTTGGTCTTTACTTTGGGGCCTGTAACTTCAACTGTAGTGGGAGAAATTTAAGTAGAGGAAAAGCTAAAGTCTATTTCCAGAAGTACCACTAACAGGTTGGGTGACTTTGGGCTGGTCCATCGGTCCCTTTCTTCCCAATACCACAAGGTGGTGATACCAGAGGCAAAGTGCAGTCTCTATTTTGTGCAACCTGGACCTCTCGGGTCCCTGTATAGATGACACAATGGAGGGAAGAGCAGTACTTTTTAATTCAGAGACCAAATTCAGCCAAAGCAGAAATGTTTCTCTTAAGATGCCTTAAAAAGGGCATTGGATGCCTATTGGAAAGTTAGTGGTTAACTCCTCTACCCACCTAGGATTAATGTTAACAGTTTAACAAATCAATGTAATTAAGGGAAATTAAACAAACAACTTCTAGGGATATTATTAAACAACTGTGTGAGTACCCTGTTTTAGGGTTCACATAAATGGAGTATAGCCATTATCAGAACATAATACAGAGCTGCCAATTATTATATCCCCTCGTAAGACAAAGACAGTCTGGTCCACTGTCCACAGGGAGGAATCTTGGTGTGGGACACAAGTGCCCAGAGATGCCATGCCAGTCCAAGCCCTCATGAGCTCCTTGAACCTATGCTGATAAACTAAGAGTATTGGACAATATACCATCAGGGGGGAAAAAAATACACACACACACCCCATCAGGAAAGGAAAGAGCATTAGACCTGAAGAGGCCTGCCTGCATTTGAATCTGGTTTCCTACCTCTTACTGGCACCAGATCTTCCTTGTCTATAAAATGGAAACGATCATTTCTACTCTGCAGGATAAATGTGAGGATTAAATTAAACTAGACCAACTATGTAAGTGTCCAGCATGTGGGAAATGCTCATTTGTAACCCCAGAAGGTTGGAGGACTTCTCAGATTTGATGCAGCTATCCTTTGAGGTGCATTTTAGTTGGCTTGTGTGATTCAAAGCCTTTCTACATCTGGTTTTTAGAATTGTCTGGTCCTACATTATGTGGAGATTTTTATTCCCTCCTTCCTGCTGTGCTTCCTCCTCCCAATTTGCTGGATGTCTTCATTGAAGTTTGAGTCTGGATGTGAAAAGCTTACTGGTGATAACTCCAATGAAAGGGCCAGAGAAAAGGAAGAAGGTCCTGGGCTTGGAGAGCTGTCTGACTAGGATTCGGATTGGACAGAGGCAACACCAGCCTTTGGGGAGCTCAAACTAAAGGGTGCTTATTTGAAGAGCCCTTTATTGGGTAGATATAGCCAGAGTTTGGGACCATTGCCACGTTCAGTTACTAGCTGGGGACTGCCCTAGGAAGATTGTAACCTAGACCAAAAGCTGAAGTGGACCCCAGAAGAACCAGCTGCTGGGGGCTCTCAGCTAGCTACACTGCAGCTGGGTAGCAAGTCCTTTCTGAAAGGGGGTCCTACCTGGGCGTCTCTGTGCTCTGATGTTTCAAGTTAAAACGTTTAGGTTGAAAAATTCATGTTTTGAATGAGAGTTTGATTATTATTTTTTTTAATTGTTTGGGATTCATTGAAGGTACAAAGAATTAGGTTACACACTGATTGCATTTGTTAAAGTCCCTCTTATACTTGTATCCCACCTCCCAAGAAGAGTGCCATATGCCTTAACCTCTAACCCCTTCCCTCTTCCCTTCTCCCTGCTACCTCATCCCCCTACGAGTTTGATTATTCTTAAAGGAACATACATATCTTTCAAACATATGGCTTAGGAAAAAGAAACTTGTGTTTGACTCACAAAATACCAGTAGATCCTTGCAGTGATCACAACTTAAGTGAAATGTAGCCCATCACCCACAGTTTACATGTTCACACTAGCGTGCTAGTCTCTTTATGGTTTTTATAGCTGGTTTAGATAGATGCATTGCTAAAATAGTCAGCCTAGCCAAGATAATACCATCCTCCTCAAGCATTCCCTAAGGCATGAAGTCAGTTTCCCTTAATTGTTATATCAGTCCTTATTTCTTTCTAAATCATATTTCTCTCTGAATCTGTTGTGTTGAAAGCTTAAGGAACATTACCCTCCCTTTGCCAGAATCCTGCCTTGGCCACACCAGCATTATGCTCCATACCATTTGACTTGTTTGTTCTGTGAATGCCAACTCAGAATACTTGATTAGGATATCATCCTTTATTTATTGTTTAGAGTATCACCTTTTGATTTTTCTTCCATCCCATCATGTCCTTCTAAAAGCAAGGAATAGAAAGTCTTCTGCTAGAAATAACACACAGATTTGTAAGTATGTGTATTTGTATATGGTGATACAAAACTATAATGTGCAAATTACTTGTTAGGAGATGTTATAGAAAAAAAGAGTCTCTGTCCAATGAAAACTAAAAGAAAACATGTGATGCTTAATAAGAAAACTTCACCATACCATTAAAAGACAAAAGACGGTTTGAATAAATGGAAAGACACACAATATTTATTAGACAGGAATGATCATCATTAACAAGATGCCAGTTTTCCCTAAGTTTATAAATTTAATCTAATCCAGATACAACATAGTTTTTCTTGTAATTAGACAGATTCTAAAGTTATCATTTTTTAAAAAAAGAATTCTGAACATGAGCAATGACTCCTCACCAGATATTAAAATATTCCATAGAATCTAAATAATTAGTGAGATACAAGGATATCATGAGACAGACCCAGGGAACACAGAACAACCGTCTAAATACAGATGTAAGTACCAATAGAAATTCAGTTACTTGATAAAGGTAGCATCTCAAATTAGTGTGGGATAAAGATTAATTCTTCACTCACTGGCATTTGGGCATGTGTAACCTCTGA
This sequence comes from Arctocebus calabarensis, assembly GCA_963573935.1. Lineage (NCBI taxonomy): Eukaryota > Metazoa > Chordata > Mammalia > Primates > Lorisidae > Arctocebus > Arctocebus calabarensis. Next base: position 28,570 of record CAUYON010095700.1, read on the forward strand.
AAAAGAACTAAATTGGGTCCATCTGTCATAACATATATCATGTTAAACTCTAAATGAATCTAAGGTAAAGATGTAAACAACAAAACTATAAAAGCCCTAAAAAAAACCACACAGGGAGTTGCTTTTTATAACCTTGGAGTGAGGAATGACTTTCTAGTTTTAACTCAAAATCCAGAAGCCAGAAAAGAAAAACATTCATAAAAATTGAATTAAAAAAATTTTACATAGCCAAAAACCAAAGACAAATGACATAATGAGAAAAACATTAACAACCTCTATCGCAAAATGCTGATCTTCCTAGTTTAGAGAACAAAGCAAAGCAGAACTGAAAGTGATAAAGAAAGGCTAATAATTCAATAGGATTTGGGATGAAGCACCAACAGTTCATGGAAGAAATACAAACAGCTGTTAAACATAGGGAAAAATGTTTAATTTTACTTTTACAAGACCTGCAAATTTAAAAACTACACTGAGATACCATTTTTTCATGTCTCGTATTGGAAAAAATCCAAATGTTTTGATAACACACTCTTTGAAAAACAGCCCCACATGTCTGGGAAGACTACAAAATGGCACCCCCTCAGTAGTGAGGAATTTGGTAATATCTCCCCAGTTATAAATATACATATCCTTTGACTCAGCAATTTGGGGGGGGGGAGGCATTTACCCTCAGCGATATACTTAAACACGTGTGAAATAACAGTTGTGCAGAGTCAGTCATTGTAGTGTTGTTCAAAGTGGCAAAAGACGGAAGTAACCCAAAATTCCATTGGTGAGGGAATAAATAAGTTAAGGCAGTGACTCCCCAATTTGTTTTCTCATTACAATCACCTGGGACTCTTTTTGGTTTTTAATATCAAAGATCAAGTCATACCCCAGACCAATTACATTACATCTCTAGAAGATGGAATATAGTTTTTCTGTTTGAGGACCTCTGAATTAGGGTTTATCCATGTGGTGGAATATTATTTTGCTGCTAAAATAGAATGAAGACTTCGTTTTCATTTGCCAATATAGACAGAACTCTAAGATACATTAAGCTTTAAAAAAAAAACTGCACTAAAAGCCAAGTAGGGGAAGGAAGATTCTGTGCTTTGCCCTAAATATATATATTTTTAAGGTTTTTTTTTTTAACCATGTAAAGTTACTACCTATACCCAAAAAATTTCTGCTAAAAAACAAGTATCTATAGTAATAGGTTTAAGACAGAGGTGGTGTTTATTATTGAAAGTAACAATTTTGTCAGTAATAATTTATTCTTTTCCACCATTCGTTTGTGTCCATTTGGGAGTATCCGTGGTTGAACACACAGAACTTGTTACACTGTGGTGCAAGCAGAGGCTGGGGCTTCCTGTTGAGGTGCCCCAGGATTCTCAACATGTTTGGAACTCCTTGGATCAAGTGAGGCAGACAGAGCTTATTTTAATTATGTCTCCCTGAGAACTAGTATGTTTCCCCTTGTGTCCCCCTGAGGGTACCTAATGAAGCAACCTTTCCTAAACATCACATCTTCCTTTTGTCTGGGTGTGTTCCTGAGCAACCTGTTCTGTTGTCCTTAGTGGTACCTAAAGTCAGTGTGGAGCATTTTGTAAGGACCAGGTTCTTCTCTTAGGTGTACGTAGTTCTGGACATGTGGTGGTGAGTACAGCAGATGGAGAGGTTCTATCTGTGCTGGAGCTGGTATGCTATTTGGAGGAGAAGATGGACTATGGGCAGGTAAATGAATAGTTGGGTAAGAAGGATGGTAGGTGAATTTCACAAAGAGCGTTGATTAGGTCTGTGTGGTAGTGGTTGGCAGGTGGGTGTGGTGATGGGAGTGTGACATTTGAGTTGGGACCTGTTTGAGAAGGCGTCAGAGGTGTGGAGGGTGCCTTCAAGCTGAGAGAGCAGAGAAGGACTCTGGGGGAGACGAGCTGGAAGCAGCACTGCCTCCTCTGTCTTCTGAGAGACCAGAATCTATTGGTTCTGCAGATAGCTGGGGGCACCACCTAGTAAATATGCATTTCGTTCTTGCCTCTTTAGCCAAAGCCCTGGCAACAGAGAAGAGGAGGCAAGGAGGCCTCTCTGAGATGCTTTGGGGAGACAGAGGACTCAGGTGGAGCTTATGGCAAGTATGCCAAGTGATTTTTAGGCAGAATAGGAATTTACCAAGTACAGAAGGCGGGAAAAGGCCTAACTGGCATAGGAGACAGCATACATAAGAGTAACTGCACATGCATAGAGAACCACTAAGAGATGAGCAAGGCCGGAGGGCTTGGAGGGGACTGTGGTTAACATGTTAGCAAGGACCCAGGAATGGGGGTGGAGGTGGGATGTGTTAGAGAAGATGAGAATTCAGTGCTACACGTGTGTGGAGTGTCTTCTGTGCTCTCTTATTGTGGATCTATGTATCCGGTGGAATACAGATCAGAATACAGCATCCTCCTTGCAAGCAGAGTCTGAAATACAGTGTTGAAAGGGCCATCAGTGACATTAACATAGTGTTACCAAAACAGGTTTCAGAGCAGTTTTGCAGGAAGTGGGATGGCTGGAGCAAGGGAAGTGGTGGATAACAGTGGCCTCTCCTGGACAGGCAAGGGTAAGGCCTAGAAAGCAGAAAAAAGGATCTGAGTGAAGGTTTCTGTGTGGCTCATCCAGGGACCTGGGACAGGAACCAACTGGCTGCAGGGAAGGGTGCTTGGAAAGAATGAGGCAGCTTGCATGGAGACTGGTGCCAGGCTGGCAGGACCAAAGAGGGGCTGACTCTGTTTACCTCAGTTGGTGGAGGCCTTTTACTGCATTGACTCCAGCAAATAAGAGTTCTCCTGGGTCTGCTTTGGGCAGGCTCAGTGGGAACAGGCAGACACCAAAGGCTGGAGGAGAATTCTGACCAGGGGCAGCTGCAAAGGGAACCCCCAGTGACCTGTCTGCTTATACTGCTTCGTGCAAGGAGCCCCTTGTACTTTTTCATGATAGTTAAGTTTGGACAGTCTGATGCCTGGCCAGGGATGACAATGTGGCTTATTATCAGAATGTTTTAGAATCAAGGGACACATAAATCAAGATTGGACCCAATCTCTTGGGTCCACCTTCCTGATTCCCTTCTCCTGCTTTCCCTGTCCTAGAGGTGTGGGATAGTGGGGAGCTGGAGTCTCTGAGGAGGGCACTTTGTGTAGAACTGAGGTGATTTTGCATCTGGAGGCAGCCCAGCTGCTACCTAACTTGGGGAAGAGTGCTTCCTGCTGTACCCTGCAAGGTTTGCCCATGCTGGGGGTCCTGTGAGGATGATGATTCAAGTGAGACCAGATGGGTAATTACTGTCCAATGTGGTATCTTGAGTCAGCTACACCCTGTATAGAACAGGCAACTTAACTGCTTATTTCTTACCAAGCGAGCCTAATAAATACCATCATCTTAGTTTCTTTTCATATATACTCCCCAACTTAGACCCCTGTGAGTGAGATAACAGCTCCAGAAACTTGCAAGGAAAAGGTCTAACAGGGCGTCTGATTCATCCATGTGCCATTAATGGCGTATTGTGTGAGTAAGGCAACAATTTTTAGTACAGAGATTTAAAACAACTTCTGCAAAGACAGAACTAAAAATTAATTTAAGGGGGGAGGCAAAAAGGAGAAGAAACAAAATTGGCTATCATTCCCTTTAGAGATTTTTTAAAACCAAAGATGAAGAAGAATCGAATTATGGAAACAAAACCTTTGCGGTTTTCCACAGAACAAAAATGACGTGAAGCTGCAAGTCAGCAGTCCCAGCACAGGGGCTCCAAAGGACGCCCGGTCCTGCTCGCTGTTGTGCGCGCCCCTTCCCCACTGCTCCCCCCTCGGAGGCGGCGGGGTTCCTTTTGTCTGGTGTGTGCCCCACCCCGCCCTGGGCGAGGAAGCGGGAGCTGGCACCCCCGCACCCTCCCCGCCGCCCCTGGACCAAGGTTGTTTACTACTTTCTACTCCGAATAACACGCCAATCACCAGGGTCCGCCCTCCCCACTGGCCAATCAGCACGTTGGGAAATTCCACCTTTCCACGGGCCCGGGCGGCGACTGGCTGGCGCACTTGTCAGTCAAGCGGGCATCCCGCAAGGATGCAGCAGGAGTATTAGGGACACGATCACCAGAGCAGAGGAGGAGTAACCTTCCCCATAAACAAGATGTGGTCCCCCCTCCCCTCGCCGCGCAAGAAAGTGGGGGTGGGGGGGGTGGGGGAGCCGCAGCACAACCCAACCCTTGGGCCCCACTGGAGCGGGCTGAGCGCAGAGTCGGGGAATCCCTCCCTCCGCCTCCCGCGCTCCACTGCAGTTGTAAACACATTTCCCTCCATGTCTGTTTTCCCTTCTCTCTCACCGTGGCCATTACGGGGCGGCTGTTTACAAAAATCCTGCAGAGCAGTGATATCCCCTGGCCCCTATCCTTCATTCCCCTCGCCTCCCTGCCCCTATGCTGGTTTTTGCCTTCTCCTCCTCTTGGTAAGCCCAGAGTGAAGGAGGCTGGGTTGTGCTCAGGTTTGTTTTGCTTTTTCATTGCTCTCCATGTGGGGCAAGTCATGCTTCATCGACATGCACCATTTTCTGTGGATGTCGTCTATCCTTCCTCTTGAAATTACTTAGATGGGCAGATTGATTTTGATTAGGAACACTGCAGCCCAAACAGACGCAGACTGGGTGGATTGTTGTTGTTGCTGCTGCTGGTTTGGGTCGTATCAAATGCTATTTTAATTTTACGTTTTCTTCTAGGATCGGTCTTCCCCATTCATAGGTTTGAGATATGTCCCCTTACTTTAAAAAAAAAAAAAAAGAAAGAAAGCAGTATTGTGTTGAACCAAATGTTTTTCTACCTTATGTGATCTGAATCAGGTTTCCCATTTCCAGCAGCACAATGTGGTTGTATTCACTGTGATAGGGGCGTAGTGGACATGAATTATTTGCCACAGGGCTGCCTGGAAGATGTGGAGTGGAGTTTGCGTGGCCTGGAGCAGCTCCAGTGTATGAGGCTTCTCTGAGGCACAGGCTCCAAGCAGGAAGCACAGGCAGAATGGCAAAGTATAGCATGTGGCATTCAGTTGAAAAATGCCCTTTCTTAGATGCTGCTGTTCCAGCTGATAACCAGCCTTGTTTAGTTTTTCTTTTAAAAGAAAGGAAGAAGAATCTATGAAGATATCTTGTTTGGGATATTTTATAAAAAGCCTTGTCAACACAAGAGGGATGATTTTAAGATTTTGCTTTGCTGAGTGGAAGATAAGCCTCCCTCCTGGGATCTTGAATTGCTTTTTTGGTTTGTAGGAATTGCAGGATCATTCTTTGAAGCTCCTAATAAGAAAGGGATGAAGGCTGTGTTCCTTCTCAGCCCGTGGGCCGTTGCACTTTTCCAGTGACAGGACACTGGGAGGATGTATGGGAGATAAAAGGCAGGGCTTGTGGTGGCCAGAATTTACAAGAGCAGCTTCCAGACCTACTTAAACCCTTGGAAAACTATTTTAGGTTAGCTGTGACATCTAGCTTGACTCTCTCTTTTTTCCTCTTCTAGTTGTCTATTTGTACATTTGCCCCCATAAGGAATATGTTTCCAAAACTATCAAATTAATATGTATCATGATATTATTGGTAAAATACGTTCATTTTTTGCTTCACAATTGGTGAGGAATGGTCCTGTGTGTCATGTGACTGCACGTTAAGGAGAGGGCCAGAGATGGAGCATGGTTCTGCCTCAGGGCCACAAAATTCCTAGCATCATTACATCACCCTAGGAAGTTAACAACTAGCAAGTGATTGAAGGTGGAAAGACTGTAACAGAATGTGCTATCGTGATGCACTCTCCAGCTTCTGTCCCACATTAGCTATTCTACCTGAGCCAAGTGATTTCACCTCTTAGGCCTCACTGTCCCCTCCTGAAATTGAGAACAGTGAGGTGTATGCAAGGTTGTAAGATTTAATGAAATACCTTAGGTAGGGTACCTGCCACTCTGCTGGGCCCACAGAGGTATCCAAAGCTGGGACTTTCCCTTCTCTCTCTGGTTAATTATCTCTCCTGTTCTTTCTCCTTGGCCCTTAATATGAGGTACCTACTTAAGCAAGGTGGCATGGTGAACTCATCTTTTGCTGGGTTTCTGTATTACCTACTCCTTTCTGGCCAGGTCAGCCTGTTCATTTTTCCATGCCAGCAGCCTTGGAGTGCCAGTAAGTCACGTCTGAACAACCAAAGCATGTTTGCCTGCTGGAAAATGCTAGGTGGGTCTGGGAATGAAGCAAATTTCTCTTGTTCAGAGAAGTGGGGAAAACAGGAGAGCCTTGGCCGTTCTGCTCTTAGTGACTTTAGACAAGTTTTTAATCATACTCCGTGAATCATCCAAAATCACTACTTTAATCTTCACCTTAGTGTTTTGGCCCCGCTCCCCCCTTTCCCCACATGAAGTAGTGCAGGTTCCCTGGTCTGGGTTTAAGTTCTGGGTGATCTGACTTTAGCGTGTTTTGCTCCCATTCCCCAGTTCTGGAACAGCCTTCCCTGTGGCAGGCCACCTTATCTTCTAGAACCAACTTCAAGCTGCCCTATACGCTCCTTGCCTCTTTTTCTTATCAATTTTGGGTCACTGATGCTGTCTTTTGATGTGCTCTTTCATGGTCTTCTGATCATCTTTTCTTCCTGTAGGTTGTGGGGAGTGGCTTTCTATGTGTCCCCTGGTCAAGGAGAAGGGAGTCTCATTTAGTGGCACCTAGGCTGTGGATCCCTGCATGTCCGACTCTACTTCATCACTCTCGGCATGATGTGGGCACCTCAGACGTGGGAGTGGCCCTCACCCCCTCCTCACACACAGAGTTTATGTTTCTTCATCTGGAGAAATGGGGGATAATACCTTGTGGGGAGCTGTGAGGATTAACTGTGCCTGGCTACAAGCTTTTAGCCTTGCAGGCACTCAGGAAGTGTTGAGTTATTATAAGCATTGTTTGTTATCATCTATAGATAGAGATGTTATCTACTGTATAAGATTACCAAGAGAATAATTGGATTATGTAAAATCACTTGCTATGGACTCAATTAATATTCACTTAACCTTTTCCACATAAGGACAGAGGCCCTTGTATTATACTTCTGTACTCCCCACATGGCAAGCCCTTGATATATTAATTCAACAAAAAAGTTAGCTCTTTATGTGTATACATTTAGGACCTGTTGTTTTGTTACTAGTGATTTTTATGACAGGCATGGTGACTCATGTCTGTAAGCCTAGCACTCTGGGATGCAAAGATGGCAAGGTAGCTTGAGCTTAGGAGTTTGAGAACAGACTGAGCAAGGTGAGACCTTGTCTCTACTAAAAAAATAGAAAACTTAACCAGACGTTGTTGTGGACACCTGTAATCCCAGCTGCTTGGGAAGCTAAAGCAAGAGGACCACTGGAGCCCAGGAGTTTGAGGTTGCTGTGAGCTATGCTAAGGCCATGGTACTGTAACCCAGGTGACAGAGCAAGACTGTCTCAAAAAACCCAAAAACAACAAAAAAGTGATTTTTATGAAAACGAATGGTTATAGGTCAAAGTTTTAGAAACCCTAATCTGTGGGAATTCAACCAAACAGGAAAATTTGAGCCCCTTGAAGGCATAATTGTCTTAACTCATACCTGGGAAACAACGGGTCCTTGCTAAATATTATGTTTTAAAGATAGTAAGGGCAAAAAAAAAAAATAGTGAGATCACTGAATTGATGTTCTGAATAGGTAGAAAAACGATAATATGTGTCCAGCCCATTTCAGCACCATGCAGATGGTCAATTTGCAGAAGCAGGCCAATCCCTAAAGCAGGATGACCATGAAGGCTGTGATGCAGTGGGCAAAGCATGAAGCTGCTAGGCAGGGTCACAGTGGTTCCCTACTGTCATTGCTTAGAGGGAGGTGGGTGGTGCTGAGCTCTGCCCACTTCTGTAGAAGGGACCCTGCCCAAGGCTGGGTAGCCCTAAGCCATCAGGAACATTGAACTTACACATCAAACGTGTGGGGATGCCTGCAGGGCAGAGTGCTCAGCTGAACTCAGGGGGGGCTACAAAGATGCAAAGCGGTGTCCCTCCTTAAAGGAGAACCATTGGAACCTTACTGGCCCAAGCAGGAATTGTCCAACCAGGCAATATGGCAAGCTTTCTGTCATATTTAGATATGTTTTAGGCATGCCACTCAATTTTCCCCAAGCCTTGGTTTCCTTTTCCTTGTAGCTGAGAGAAAATCAGGATGAGGGGGAAGTAAAATAGAGCACATAAAATGCTCAGCATTGGGATTAGCTTTTGACTGTGCAATAAATGTTAGCTCTTAGATTACTGTGACATAAGTCCTTTTGGAAGGAGCCCTTGCTCAGTGTGGAAGATATTGAACTGTAGCGTGTGTACTTGCATGAATCAGTTGGCTGAGTTATTTTAAGTTTGCATTTGAAAATAAAGGGAGGGTTGCTATCCAAATATAAAGAATTGGATCCAGGCTCTAAAAGGATGTTTGCTATTCTTTAGCAAAATACCATTCTTCTTAAGTTTCATTCAATCATTCCACAAAAATCTAAGCATCTGTTTTTTCCCAGGCACTGTGCTTGTAATGGGTGTGGAGCAGCAAGCAGAATGCTTGGTTTCTGCTCCCACAGAGCTGACTAGTGGTCAGGAAATGTACGCAATCAACAAATGTAAAAGCACTGGGCATGGAGGGGAAAAGCCTTGGGTGCTACTGGCCATATTTTTAATATTTAAATAACTTGGGAAGGTTTTTCCATCTAAAAATAATGATCTGCCCTTTCTCCTGCAAATAGCTCCTTTCTGTCCATGGCAAAGGAATCTTGTGCAAGTTCTGGATAAGAGGTTCTGTTATCAGGGAAGAGAGGCATTTTATAAGCAAATGTACAACTGGGGATGGCACTGAGGAGAAGTATGTATTGGGTGTTTGCCTTGGCTTATGCATTGAAGTTGCTTAGGGAAAGCAACTTTCAATACAAGCAGAAAGGTGTTACCTTAAAGAACCTACTATAAAGTTACTCCATAATAAAGGTAAATTATTTTATGTACATCTTTAAAAATAAATGTGAATACCCAAAGCTCTTAGTTCTGTTCTTCCATCTAGACCAGCACTGTCTTATAGAAGTTTCCACCATGATGGAATGTCCTAGATATGCCCCATATAACACAGGAGACTCTAGCCACATGTGGCTATGGAACAGTTGAAGTGTGGATGGTGGGGCTCGGCACCATCTGTGGCTCAACGGGCTAAGGCGCCAGCTATGTACACCCGAACTGGCGGGTTCAAATCCAGCCTCGGCCTGCCAAACAACAATGACGGCTGCAGCCGAAAAATGGCCGGGCGTTGTGGCGGGTGCCTGTAGTCCCAGCTACTTGGGAGGCGGAGGCAGGAGACTCGCTTGAGCCCAAGAGTTGGAGGTTGCTTTGAGCTGTGATGCCACAGCACTCTATCCAGGGTGATAGCTTGAGG
>CAUYON010095702.1:0-14279 GCA_963573935.1 Arctocebus calabarensis
CATCACAGCTCACAGCAACCTCCAATTTCTGGGCTCAAGCGAGTCTCTTGCCTCTGCCTCCCAAGTAGCTGGGACTACAGGCGCCCGCCACAATGCCCGGCCATTTTTTGGTTGCAGCCGTCATTGTTGTTTGGCGGGCCAACGCTGGATTTGAACCCACCAGCTCAGGTGTACGTGGCTGGCACCCTAGCCCGTTGAGCCACAGGTGCCGAGCCACTCCGACTCAATTTAAAAAAAAAAGAAAGAAAGAAAAGAAAAGTAAGTCTCTGAGGGTTAAGTGACTTGCCCGATTACTTTAGGAGGTAGAGCTTCAATTAGCATCCAGGCCCATCTGAATCCAGTATTCCTCTCTTTCCACCACCACATGCGGCTTCCCTCTGATAGACCATCACTCAATTTGATTTGATGTTCGTTGTTCATTGAATTCTCCAGCCTGCCCCTTCTATTCAACTCTATCAGCATAACCAAGTGCCAGTCTTTCCTTGTTCCTGCCTCAAGGTGAAAAAAGAGGTGACTTTCCCGTAGTCTGCAGCAGGCTGGACCCCAAGGTTAAATTTTTTTTTTTTTTTTTGAGACAGAGCCTCAAGCTGTCATCCTGGATAGAGTGCCGTGGCATCACAGCTCACAGCAACCCCCAATTCCTGGGCTCAAGCGAGTCTCTTGCCTCCACCTCCCAAGCAGCTGGGACTACAGGCACCCGCCACAACGCCCGGCCATTTTTGGTTGCAGCCGTCATTGTTGTTTCGCGGGCCTGGGCTGGATTTGAACCCACCAGCTCAGGTGTACGTGGCTGGTGCCTTAGCCCGTTGAGCCACAGGTGCCGAGCCCCCAAGGTTAAATCTTAAAGTCTGCTGAAATGCCATCTGCACACTACTATCCTGAGGCCCCTGTGATGTGTCTCCACTGGAGTCTTTTTCCTCCCAAGCCCCCTGAACCCCAGTGCTGGAGGCCTGACCACCAGCCCAAGCTTGGTCTCAGAGCTGGTAGGAACCCTGAAGCACACAACTTCCCCAAAGCCTACAACTAGGCCTTACATCCCTGTCATCCTATTCTAAGCTCTTTGCCTGTATTAACTCATTTAATTTTGACAACTTTTGAGGTAGGAACTATGGTTTTCTTGTTTTACAGATAAGAAAACTGAGGCTCAGAGAGGCAAAATAATGTGTCACAAATCACACGGCTAACAAGCTGCAGAAGCAGGATTTGAACTCTGGTAGTCTGACTCCCGATGCATGCATTTAACCCCTGTACTATGAGCTAATCCATATAGAGGATTTGGGTTATTTTCCTTAGCATTTACCAGCTTATAACATATATGTATTGTGATTATTTATCTGGTTTATGTCTATCTGTATAAAACCCTAAAGGACAGAGTTCTTTTTTTTGCAGTTTTTGGCCAGGGCTGGATTTGAACCCACCATCTCCAGCATATGGGGCTGGCCCCCTACTCCTTTGAGCCATAGGCACTGCCCACAGAATTCTTTTTTTGTTAACCGCTATGTCAGCATCTAGAACAGGACCTAACCAGAAGCCTTGTTAGAATTGACTTGTGGTGTCCTAGCTTACAGCAACCTCAAGCTCTTGGGCTCAAGTGATTCTCTTGCCTCAGCCTCCCAAGTAGCTGGGACTACAGGCCCCAGTCACAACACCCAGCTATTTTGGCTATTTTTAGAGACTGGGTCTCCCTCTGGCTCAGGCTGGTCTCAAACCTGTGAGCTCAGGCAATCAATCCACCCACCTTGGCCTCCCAGAGTGCTGGGATTTCAGGTGTGAGCCACTGTGCCCAGCCCCAGTAAGTGTATATTAAATGAATGCATGAAGGGGCACTCAAAAAAATGTCAGCACAAACAATAAACTCATAGGAAATATCTTTTCCCAAATAAAAAGGAAATCCATCCAACAGAGATTAATTTTTCTACCTATCCTAGAAAAAAAGGCAAAAGCATCTAAAGTAGTGTTTCTTCCTACCTTCACCACATCTCTTTTACGTCCTCTGCCTTCTTGAGGATGTCAGTGTTCATGTGGGTGGATGACCGTGCAATTCCTCTGACTCAGCCTTCCATGTCTTCCTCAACTCTGATGACCTTTGCTTCCACTCCACTTTCAAGCTGCCCACAGAAATGGCTCTTGTGATCCTTTTGAATGGCTAGATTTCTGAACCCCTAAATTCCATGTTCCGCTCTTCATACTTGCCCTCTGTGGTAGAGTGCATTTTCCAAGATGGCTGCAATGAGGTCTCCCATCCCACATGCTCGTCCTCTACCGTGACCTTAACATTATTCTTGTTGAGAGGTTGGGTCTGTGCTCCTTCCCCTTGAATCCAAGAGGGTCTGTGACCAGAGGAAGTGATTCAAAGTAGATTATAAAAGGTAGTATCATTTCTCTATGGTGTTGTTGGGATGCTTGCTCTTTGAACCCAGCCACCGTGCCATGAGGAAGTCCTGACCACAGCGGGAGGCTGCATTCACTTAGCAGTCAACAATCCCAGCTCAGGTCTCAGGTGACAGTCTACATCAGTCGCCAGACTGCCGGACGTGTGACTGAAGAAGACTTTGAGATGATTCCAGCCCCAGCTACTGCAACAGCATGAGATTTACCAAGTGAAAACCACCTACCGGAGCCTGGTAGGCTCTCAGAACTATGGGGAGAAAAAAAGATTGTTGCTTTTAATTTTCATGAAGACAGGATCTCACTAGATTGCCCAGGCAGGTCTCACACTCTTGGCCTCAAAGGATCCCCTGGTTTCAGCCTCCCAAAGTGTGGGGATTACAGGTGTAAGCCACCACACACAGCCCATTTTCCATCTTCTTCAGCAACATGTCTCTGCATTTTCCAGCATTCTAGTCCCTAAACACTCAAACTTCTGTGTGACTTCTGCAAGGGAATTGTACATGTTTCCCTTTCTATGGGTTTCTAAGATACTCTGAGGAGGCTCATCTGATGAATTAACTTCAGTCATGAAGAGAGTTAATAATGTCCCACAGTCCACACACCAGCCAGTAGTGAAGCCAAATACCAGCGGTGCCTGGGGTCCCTGCATGCTACGTTCTTCCTTTCTTTGCATATGTTTTCTTCACTATATGGGGACAAGAACACTTTTAAGCTAATCGGCATGCATGCTTTCTGTTTAAAATATAAAATAAATAAACCCCTGCCAAGATGTCAAATTCCTGGTGGGACTATGTGCTTTTATAAGCAGCTGTCTTCAAATATAACTCCTATGAACGTTTATAATTTTGTTTGTTTTAAAACTCCCTAATTAGAGACTTCCCAAGATACTCTACACAATTCCTCAACGAGTCACAGGAAGCCCAAGAATAAATTATTCAAAAATAGTTAACAAAAGGCTTTACTTTGTTTTATCATTTAGTTGGTGATCTTTGCAGATTTAATTAGCCTTGCTGATATAGGAAATATTGTTTAGAAGAGGCCTTTCTGTGTTAAGAACAAAGCCCCTACTAGGAACCTTTCAGCCATGAGTTACACATAGCACAAGGAAATTCTTTTGTATAAGAAATACAGTTCACAAAAACATATGAAAGGTAGGCAAATTTTGAGCATCACCAGAGAAGGTAGTTGGTGGATTAAATGCAGAGAGGATATATTAGGTTGGTTAACAGGGTGAGTTGGCAATCTGAGCAAGAGTGAGACCCTGTCTCTACTAAAAATAGAAAAAACTAGCCAGGTGTGGTGGCGAGGGCCTGTAGTCCCAGCTACTCTTAACAAAAGGCAAAGGGGTGGCTTGAGTCCAGGAGTTTGAGGTTGCAGGAGCAATGACGATGTCACTGTGCTCTAGCCTGGGGACAAAGCAAGATCCTGTCTCAAGCAAACAAGCAAGCAAACTAACAGATACGACAAGAGTCTAGATTGGCATCCTAGCTGTACCACTTTACTATTACGGCTGTGTGTGCTTATTAAGGTACTTACTTAACTTCCTTTCGCCTCAGTATCTTCCTCTACAAAAAGGAGTCTGCCTCAGAGGGTTTGAGGAGGATTAAAAACATGGTGCCTGGCACATAATAAGTGCTCAGGAAATGTTAGCTATTTTTATCTTTTTATCTCTGTCTCTGTGGATGAAAGAAAAATGCAACATTGGGTGAGATGAAATTCTTCCAGAAGCCATGGCTTAAAGGCTTAAAATAAATTTCTATTCCAAAACTAAAATTATCATATTGGATAAATGCTATCCAAAATTTAACTGATCTATATTCCAATAACCCCACAAAATAGATAAATTTGTGTAGTTACTTATAAGAACATTTAAGAACTGCACTTAAATGCACATTTCTGGGCTTTGCTTCATACCTGATTCCCACCTGAGGAGAGGCCTCAAAGTACGTATTTTTACCAAACCTGTTAAATAACCTTTTTCAATTGAAGAATTGAGCAGTGTATACTCTCCAGGTTAAAATTACGCTAGACATAGGCCAGACATGGTGGCTTACACCTGTAATCCCAGAACTCTAGGAGGCTGAGGCAGGTGAATTGCCTGAGCTCAGGAGTTCAAGACCAGCCTGACCAAGCGCCAGACCCAGTCTCTAAAAATAGCAACGTGTTGTGGTGGGTTCCTCTTAGTCCCAGCTATTCAGGAGGCTGAGGTAAGAGGATTGCTTGAGCCCAGGAGTTTGAAGTTGCTGTGAGCTATGACACCATAGTACTCAACCCCAGGGTACAGAATAAGACTCTGTCTCAAAAACTAAATAAATTAATTAATAAAATTACATTGGACATAGAGTAGCTGGTCTCAAATTTCAACGTGCTTAAGAATCAAGTTAAGAGTTGTTTAGCTCAGCACCTGTAGCTCAAGCAGCTAAGGTGCCAGCCACATACACCAGTACTGGTGGGTTTGAATCTAGCCTGGGCCCGCCAAACAACAACGACAACTACAACCAAAAAATAGCCGGGCATTGTGGCGGGTACCTGTAGTGCCAGCTACTTGGGAAGCTGAGGCAAGAGAATCATTTAAGCCCAGGAGATGGAGGTCACTGTGAGCTTTGCTGCCACACCAATCTACCCAGGGCAACAGTTTGCGGCTCCGTATAAAAAAAAAAAAAAAAAAAAAAAAAAAGAGTTGTATAAAATTCAGATTCCTGGTCCTACCTCCAGAGATTCAGATTCAGAGGTCTGGGAGGCACTCAGAAATTTGCAGTTTTAACCAGCTTTTTCCCTCAGAGTGAATCTTTTCTTTCTTTCTTTCTTTCTTTCTTTCTTTCTTTCTTTCTTTCTTTCTTTCTTTCTTTCTTTCTTTCTTTCTTTCTTTCTTTCCTTTCTTTCTTCCCTTCCCTTCCTTTCCTTTCCTTTCCTTTCCTTTCCTTTCTTTCCTTCCTTCCTTCCTTCCTTCCTTCCTTCCTTCCTTCCTTCCTTCCTTCCTTCCTTCCTTCTTTCTTTCTTTCTTTTTTATTGAGACAGAGTCTCGCTTTGTTGCCCTTGGTAGAGTGCCATGCCATCACACTTCACAACAACCTCCAACTCTTGGGCTCAAGTGATTCTCTTGCCTCAGCCTCCCGAGTAGGTGGGACTACAGGTGCCCACCACAGCACCCGGCTATTTTTTTGTTTGTTTTAGCAGGCCGGGCTGGGTTCAAACCCACCAGCCCTGGTACATGTGCCTGGCACTCTGCCTACTGAGCTATAAGCACCGTCCTCAGAGTGAATCTTTGAGAGGCACTTGTCTTAGTTCATTTTGTGCTGCTATAACAAGATACCAGAACTGTGTAATTTATAATGAACAGAAATGTATTTGCTGCATGGCTCTGGAGACTGGGAAGCCCAAGACTGAGGGAGTGTATGTGCTGTGGGCCTTCGTGCTGCACCATAACATGGGAGAAGGCATCACATTGCAAGAGAGACCAGGAAGTGGGCTTAAGAGAAAACTTTACGAGAAACTCACTCTCCATGATGATGAACCCCATACCCAGCATACCAGCATTAAGCCCACCTGACCCAATCACCTCTTAAAGGTCCCACCTCTCAACACTATTGCATTGGAGATTAAGTTTCCAACACATGAACTTTGGGCGACACATTCAAACCATAAAATTCCATCCCTGGCCTGCAAAATTCATGTCTTTCTCACATGCAAAAAACACTCATTTCTAGCTCAGTCTCCATACACAGTGGTTATGGCACCAGCCACATACACCAAGACTGGTGGGTTTCGAACCCAGACTGGGCTGGGTTAAACAACAATGACGGCTGCAATAAAAAATAGCCGGGCATTGTGGTGGGTGCCTGTAGTCCCAGCTGCTTGGGAGCCTGAGGCAAGAGAATTGTTTAAGCCCAAGAGTTTGAGGTTGCTGTGAGCCGTGATGCCACAGCACTCTACCAAGGGCGACATAGGGAGACTCTGTCTAAGAAAAAAAAACAAACCAACAACCTAGTAGCTCCAATATCTTGTTTTTGTACCAATTCAAAAGTTTAAAGTCCAGAGTTTCATTTAAATCAGATATATGTGAGACTCAAGGCATGATTCATTCTGAGGTTTATTTCCCTCCAGCTGTGAGCCTGTGAAATCAAAAAAAGTTATGTTTCCAAAATACAGTGCTGAGACAGGCCTGGTAGACCATCCCTTTTCAAGAGGGAGAAGTAATCAAGAAGAAAGGAATCCTGGGGCCCAGGAGTGGTAGCTCACACCTGTAAGCCTAGCAGGCTGGGAGGCCGAGGTGGGAGGATCCCTTGAGCTCAGGAGTTCAAGACCAGCCTGAACAAGAGTGAGACCCCTTCTTTATTAAAAATAGAAAAATTAGCTGGGAGCCATTCAGGAGGCTAAGGCATGGGGATCACCTGAGTCCAGAAATCTGAGATTGCTCTGAGCTGTGACACCAAGTCATTTTAACCTGGCCAAAGTAAGCCAAAGCTCAACAGGGGAGACAATATTAAATCTTAGCACTTAGTGAGAATCTTTTATTCCATGTCCTGCTTCCTAGACACAGTGAGAAGACTGTGCACCCAAAGCATCAGACAACCCTGTCCCTCTAGACCCAGCAACATGTGGACACTGCCAAGGTTTACAACCAGTACCTTCTGGAGTGGAGACCAGAAGCACTTGAATCACAGCTGGGGAGGCCAAGGAGTGCTATGCGGGAATGCAGAGAGCAGATACTTGAGGCAGTGAGAGGAGGTGAATGCTGAGATCCCAGGGGTGTCCATCTGGAAACCTTGCCCCCAAGGTCCTGAATGGGACCAGCAGCCTAGAAGATCTCTAAAATACCTCTGAGGTCTTTCTCCCATTGTCTTAGTGAATAGAACCTGGATCCCTTCTACCCATACTAATCTCAGCAAACAGTCTCTTGGCCACACATTTATTTGGTTTGCTCTCCTACAAATGCCTTTTCATTCTCTACATGGTGAGGCAGAAATCCTTCTGCTCTGCTTCCCTTTTATTTATTTATTTATTTTTTGAGACAGAGTCTCACTTTGTTGCCCTCAGTAGAGTGCTGTAGCGTTACAGCTCACAGCAACCTCCAACTCTTGGGTTTAAGCGATTCTCTTGCCTCAGCCTCCCAAGTAGCTGGGAGTACAGGTGCCCACCACAATGCCCAGCTATTTTTTCTTGCAATTCTCATTGCTGTTTTAGCTGGCTGGGGCCAGTTTTGAACCCACCAACCTTGGCATATGGGGCCGGCACCTACCCACTGAACCTCAGGTGCTGCCCTCTGCTTCCCTTTTAATTATAAATTCTATCTTTAAATTATTTCTCTCTCTGGCTCAGCGCCTGTGGCTCAACGGGCTAAGGCGCCAGCCACGTACACCTGAGCTGGCGGGTTCGAATCCAGCCCCCGGGCCCCGCCAAACAACAATGATGGCTGCAACCAAAAAATGGCCAGGCGTTGTGGCGGGCGCCTGTAGTCCCAGCTACTTGGGAGGCAGAGGCAAGAGACTCGCTTGAGCCCAGGAATTGGAGGTTGCTGTGAGCTGTGATGCCAAAGCACTCTATCCAGGGTGACAGCTTGAGGCTCTGTCTCAAAAAAAAAAAAAAATTTATGCATAAAAAATTATGCACAAAAGGCTTTTTTTTTAGTTGCCTAAGCTAGAGTACCATAGCATCAACCTACCTCACAGCAAATTCAAACTCCTTGGTTCAAGCAATCCTTTCGCCTCAGTCTCCTGAGTAGCTAGGACTATGGGCACCGGCCACAACACCTGGCTGATTTTTCTATTTTTTTTGTTTTTTCCTATTTTTAGTAGAGTGGAGGTCTCACTCTTGCTCAAGATGATCTCAAACTCCTGAGCTCAGGCAATTCAGTCACCTCAGCCTTGAAGAGGGCCAGGATTACAGGTGGGAGCCACAGCGCCCAACCTACAAAGGCTTTAAAAATGGATAACATCATGCAAATGAATTGTCATTAAGATTATGAATTTTATAAGGGTCAAAGGATCAACTCATTGCCAATTCCAGGAGTTCCTTAAAAGTACTGATGGTTGGGGGCGGTGCCTTTGGCTCAAAGGCATAAGGCACCGGCCCAATATGCCGGAGGTGGCAGGTTCAAACCCAGCCCCGGCCAAAAACTGCAAAAAAAAATACTGATGGTTGGCTTGGTGCTTGTCGCTCAAGCGGCTAAGGCACCAGCCACATACACCTGAGCTGGCGGGTTCAAATCCAGACCGAGTCCGCCAAACAACAATGACGGCTGCAACCAAGAAGTAGCCGGGCGTTGTGGTGGGTGTCTGTAGTCCCAGCTACTTGGGAGGCGGAAGCAAGAGACTCGCTTGAGCCCAGGAGGTGGAGGTTGCTGTGAGCTGTGATGCCACAGCACTCTACTCAGGGAAACACCTTGAGGTTCTGTCTCAAAAAAAAAAAAGAAAATACTGATAGTGACTTATAGTGACATCATTTACTTTTTGGAATATGGCTAAATTGAGGCCAAATGTTGAAAAGATTTTATGATTGGCAACATGTTATCAAGTCATTATGGTATCAAAAACCAAATTTGTGCCAGAACTTGACAATGAAAGCTGGCTTACAGATTTAGCATTTTTAGTGGATTTTAAGAAAATTTATTTTTAGTATATTTAATCACTTACTTAAATGAGTTAAACATGCATCTTCAAGGTGAAAACCAATTTATCAATACAATGTTTCAAACTATAACAATCTTCTAAATGAAACTTAAATTATGGCAAACTCAAATTAAGGCAAACAATTTTATGCATTTCAACATTGGTTAAACATTGTCTAAACACAGTCCTGTGAACGGCAACAGATATGCAGCCTTGCTTTTTTTTTTTTTTGTAGAGACAGGGTTTCATCCCCCTTGGCAGAGTGCCGTGGCGTCACACAGCTCATAGCAACCTTCAACTCCTGGGCTTAGGTGATTCTCTTGCCTCAGCCTCCCAAGTAGCTGGGACTATAGACGCCCGCCACAACACCCGGCTATTTTTCTGTTTTTGCAGTTTGGCCGAGCTGGGTTTGAACCCACCACCTTTGGTATATGGGGCTGGTGCCCTACTTGATGAGCCATAGGTGCCGCTGCAGCCTTGCTTTTTGATTCAATGCAAGATTTGAAAACAAATTTCAGTATTTCTGAGAAAATAATCACTATTTTGGTGCATTTGTGACTCCATTTTCAGTTGACATAAATATGCTACCTGCCAATTTTCAAATGAAATGTATATAGCTGCAATCTGACATTCAATCTGACATTCAACCAGAAAAATTTAATCATGTGTCTTTACTGGACTTTTATAGGTCCTGTCTTCCCAATGACAAATGTCCCTTGTTTCACAATCCTACCTTATTCATGTTATTGCTTTTTGGCGCACCTACATTTGCGAGAAACTATTTTCAAGGATGAAGCACACAGAGTAAAATAGCAATGAAAATATCTGATGAGCACCTTGAGAAAACTCACTGAGAATTGTACCCACTTCCATGGAACCAGATATTGATGCATTTAGTTTCTTGAATACAATGTCAAATATCTCAGAAGTTTTATGTTGTCCACTTTTCTTTTATAATTTATCACTCTCCAGCATTTGTGAGTATTTGTGCATTTAACATGTGGTTCAAGACAACTCTTCTTCCAATGTGGCCCAGAGAAGCCAAAAGTTTGGACACCCCTGGTCTAGACTTTTCCGTCTACCTACTAGATAATTCACCAAATATCTCTCAGGCACTGCAACATGTCAAAAAATAGCCTCATGATCTCCCACCTAAACCTGGCTCTCCTCTCATTTTCCCGGTCCCACTGCTGAAAAGCACCACCATCCTCCCAGTTACCCAAATAGAAATCTTGGTTTCAGCTTAAATTACCAATTCTCCCTCACAATCCTCCAATTTATATGCTCCCACCCCTACTGCTCAGGCCAAATCACTCCCTGACCTAACCGTCTCCTAAGTCTTTCCTTCCAGCTCTGCAGGCACTCCTCTAATCCAGGCTTTCAGCATTTTTTAACTGGATTACTGTAAGTCTTCAACCTGGATCCCACTCCAGTCCACCTATTACATTGCAGGCAAAACCATCATTTTATAACGCAGGACCATTGCTATTTTCCTGCATAAAACCCTTCAGGGACTCCTAACTACCATTAAAATAAAACTCCAAAGATGGAGACTTTACCTCTTTTGTGTTTACATGGATGGAGCTGGAACATGTTCTTCTTAGCAAAGTATCTCAAGAATGGAAGAAAAAGTATCCAATGTACTCAGCCCTACTATGAAGCGAATTTATAGCTTTCATATGAAGGCTAAAACCCAATTATAGTACAAGAATACAGGAAAAAGGGAAAGGGAGGGGAGAGGAGGGGGGAGGATGGGTGGAGGGAGGAAAATTAGTGGGATCACACCTACGGTGCATCTTAGCAGGGTACTGGTGAAACTTATTAAATGTAGAGTATCAATGTCTTTATATAGTGATGAAGAAAATGCCATGAAGGCTATCTGTAACAGTACGATCAAAATATTTCTGATTGTATATGGAGCACATTCTGCCCTATGATTGCACCAATGCACGCAATTATGATTTAATAAAATTATTAAAAAAAAAAAAGTACAGTCTAAGCAGAGGGAAGTTTCCCTGAAAAAAAGGCAGAGGCAGGACTGAAGTCTGAGAGACAGAGAAGGCTCCAACTGGAGCAGAAGAAAGAGAATGAGTTCTTGCTGAGGTCGATTTCAGAAATTTGAAATATCTACGGGCCTTTAAGCTATAAAAAGTGAAATGAAAACAACACTGAGCACTGTGATTTGGGGCAAACCACCAGGATGCTAAGTTTGGGGTGAAAACGGAGACGGGAACCTCTCTGTCCTTAGGAAATGAGCTGTCCAGTGAAAGAAATGGACAACTAAACACAATAAAGCCACATAGATAAGGCCCTTGTTGAATTCTTAAGGACTTCTGGGCCCCATTACTAATTGGCTAAGGACCAGCGCAGGGTTACAAAATTGGGATCCAAGCATAAGTAGATTACCAAATTATTTGAGAAATGGCTGTTCTTGACTTATTATTCATCCGGCTCAAGAAACAATGAAACATTAACTTGTAGCTTTGTTAGCAGCACAGTGGAAAGTGCCATTTGCTGATGAAGAGAATTGGCCTGAAAAATTGTTCAACAGGCAGATTCTTAGGTCCTGGCCCCAGTCACCTGAGTCAGCAGGTACCTAGCACATTAAACTTTAAAAAGTACTGATTTAGAGGACTTATTCTTTGCTAAGAAAAAAGTTAGAAATTGGGCGGAGTAGGGCACCAACCCCATAAGCTGGAGGTGGCAGGTTCAAACCCAGCCCTGGCCAAAAACTGCAAAAAAAAAAAAAAAAGTCAGGAATATACAGACATCTCTAATAAGAAGAGTATTTCCAGAGAAGAATAAATTCAATGTAGCAAACATCTGTAGAGTTCATATAACATTCCAGACACGGTGCAAGTTATTTTAAAATAGTTGTCCAAGCAATTAAAAATCTAGTAGTACAGATGGAAATAGTATAGGATGAAACTTCTCAAAACAACCAGCACTGTCTTAAAAAGAGTCAAGGCATCCAAGAATACAGAAAATAAAATACAGAGATTGCTCTTGGCTTTTATATTTTAAAGACAAGTATGTCAGTATTCTTAATTTTCTTAATTTTGAACTAAATGAGAAAGTGATAGGCCAAAAAAAAAAAAATACAAATTAAAGAACAGGAAAAATTTATTTATTTATTTTATTTATTTATTTTTGAGACAGAGTCTCAAGCTGTCGCCCTGGGTAGAGTGCCATGGTGTCACAGCTCACAGCTACCTCAAACTCTTGGGCTTAAGTGATTCTCTTGCCTCAGCCTCCCAAGTAGCTGGGACTACAGGCGCCCGTCACAACACCCGGTTATTTTTTGGTTGTAGTTGTCGTCGTCGTTTGGTAGGCCTGGGCTGGATTCGAACCCACCATTTCTGGTATATGTGGCTGGCGCCCTAGCCCCTTGAGCTACAGGACAGGAAAAATTTAAATCCTAAGAAGGAAGTAAATCAACATAAGAGATAAGTCCCATAATAATAAATAAGAAAAAAATCTTTAAATCCTTTATAAAATCTAGAAGTCTGGATATATTTTAATGAAGTTTGTAATTTAAGGCTAGTTGGTTTTTAGTTTCATATCCTGGGTGGGGCTCAAAAGCCTTTCCATTGAGGGGCCCATTCTGCATAGTGTTTATAGAGTAGACTCTGTAATATTCAGTTGCATGGGCGTGTGCACTCAGCCCACTGACAAGTCACATCCTCTGGCCCAGGAGGACGTTGTTTCCTAAGTGGCCTGGCTGCATTACTGATTCCTCCAATCACCCATGTTCTGTACAGTCTTCCTTTTTTTTTTTTAATTAAATCATAGCCATGTACATGAATGCAATCATGGGGTAGAATGTGCTGGTTCATATACAACCTGAAATATTTTCACAAACAGATTAACATAGCCTTCATGGCATTTTCTTAGTTATTGTATGAAAACATTTGTATTCTACATTTAGTAAGTTTCACCTCAGTCTTCCTTTTTTAAAATATGCTGCTATTTTAATCCTAAACTAAGTTGTTTTATCAAATATATCATAGTTTCCCCCTCCACGTACATGTGCATTTGTGCCTGAGAACATGTGTGTATGTTTTTAAAAGCATTAGAGGCTAGTACTGATACCCTGATAAATTATAAATGTCTCTCTCAGCTTCATATTATTAAAATAGGTCTTTCCCTCTTTTTATTGAATTTTTAATTTCTAGCACACGTGTATTACAGAGAAGGCCCAATGTAGGTCACTTAATGCCAACATAAATAATGAGAAAAAGAGAGTCCTCCATTTCCCAATGCTTGTTAGCCTGAAAACACAGCCCTGAACGGCCTTATTATGCTTTTTGACACTGAAGTCCTACAGGTCTGCCCACAACTGAGGTGTGAACTTATTGTTCATGCCAAATACATCAGCTAAGGTGGGAATACTAATTAACAGAAGTGTGTCAGCGTTGCTCCTGAGAAAGTGCTGAATGCTATATTTGCAAAGACCATCTTCAAAACGAAAAAAGAAATACTGTTTTTTGGTACTATATCCTGTCTTTCAAGTCTATGACTTTTCAATTTAGCCCATTTTTTCTTAGTTCAAGTTTTCCTGGGGTTAGGAGCTACATATTCTGAGTTAAGAATAACCAGACATCTCTGTATTTGGAATTGAGATACAGCAACAGTACTTTTTTGGATGAACTAGGCACGTCTTTGTATCTCCTGGCTGAGTCTTGAGTCTAGCATGATAGTTTTGTTTTATTTTTGCTTTCTGTCCCAGCTTCTTCTTTGTATTTGTGAAGGCAGCTTGCCTTGCCTACTGACAGAGGGGACCTGACAAGGGTTCCCAAATTCTCAGAGAAGAAGGCTTTAAAACCCTTCCCACTCCACATATTACTAAAGGTTTGCAAACCTAAGGACGGTGAGCCAATTCAGTATTGTCAACGATACAATGGCACAAGAAACTCTCAAAACGGTGATATGCAAATAGGAAAACCTAGGCTGTGCTTAAAACCCTCACCAGCTTACAAAACCACAAAGGCAGTGAGGAATAACACATCGCCAATTCCTTTTTCGCTCCTTGAGTGGATGGATGGAGCATGCTGGGAAAGATCAGCTAGGTGGAGATCTTGATACTGTATTTACTAATCACTGTCCCCTCTCGTGTTTTTTTTTTTTTTTTTTTTTTAATAATAATTTTATTGAATCATAATTATGTACATTGGTGCAATCACAGGGCACGATTCATATACATTCAAAAATATTTTGATCATACTGTTACAGATATCCTTCATGGCATTTCCTTGATCACTATATAAAGACATTAATACT
>CAUYON010095704.1:0-18575 GCA_963573935.1 Arctocebus calabarensis
AGAACTCAAGCTAGACCTCCCATTTGATCCTGCAATCCCATTACTAGGCATCTACCCAGAAGGAAAAAAATCCTTTTATCATAAGGACACTTGCACTAGACTGTTTATTGCAGCTCAATTTACTATCGCCAAAATGTGGAAACAACCTAAATGCCCACCAATCCAGGAACGGATTAACAAGCTATGGTGTATGTACACTATGGAATTCTATTCAGCCATTCATACTATGGAGACTTTACAGCCTTTGTATTAACCTGGATGGAAGTGGAACACATTATTCTTAGTAAAGCATCTCAAGAATGGAGAAGTATGAATCCCATGTACTCGAGTTTGATATGAGGACAATTAATGACAATTATTGACACGGTAGGGGCGAGGGAAGGGGAGAGCAAAGAGAGAAAGATTGAGGGAGGGGTGAGGAAAGGAAGAGCAGAGAGAGAAGGAGTGAGGGGGGTGGGGTCTTGGTGTGTGCCACACCTTTTGGGGGCAAAACATGATTGTACGAGGGACTAACGAATAAATGCAACCAGTGTAACATGGTTTCTTATACCTTCAATGAATCCCCAACAATAAAAAAAAAAAAAGATTGTAAGGGATGTGTTTCTTTTTAACACTAAAATAATATATATGAGACATAAATAAGTCATTAAAATTTATTTTCCCCTTACTTGATTCTTTTAAAGACTAGTCCCATAGATTTAAATAAGAGATTTTCAGTCTCATTATTTTTATTTAACTTATTGATAAGCATCAAGCTTCAGAAGAACTGAGTGACTCAGCCCACTGATAAAAACCAAAGTTATCCTGAATTCTCTCCAGTCTGATGATCTTCCTTTGTGTCAAACTGTCTCTCCTATCTATCTGTAATCAATATAATATTTTACAGCCTTATTTTAATTCTGAAATGACTTTATGATGCAATTTTAAAAAGCACTAAATCCATGGTTAATGTGGGGCACTTGAGGATGCACCTTCTGTTGGGAAATCCCTGCCTATCAGACCTTTAAATCGCCTTGGTCTTAACACCAAGACATTCACCAGCCCTACTTGTGCTGCAAGCTCTTTCCCAAAATTATGGAGCATGGTGAAAACTACTAGAGCCAAGCCAATATTATTCCTTGCGAACCTATAATAAGCAACCTTTGTCTCTAAAGAGAAAATAACAAGATTCTCCATAGGCCTGGTCCAGTGAAAGGCAGTCTGAGCCTCTTTCAATTACATCCCTTATTCCCTGCCTCTTTCCCAGGGGTCATTCATGCATCATAACCAGAATGCTTTCCTTGTCTATTATCCCTCTCTCCTACTTCATCATTCACAGGCATCTTCCCCAGAAAATTGCTTGAAAATCCAGTTTTGGTGTCTATTTCTAGGAGGACCTGGACTGAAAGGAGGTACTGAGAGTGGTGGAAGATAATAGGTGGTAAGTTGTGGTCTGGAAACTTTTCAATCACTATCCTGCCGGCAAGGGGAGCCCTGCCTTGAGTGAACAGTAGGGCTTGGCTATTCCCTTACACAAAAAGATTGCTGGAGATTTCACAACAGAAACAGTACTTCAGCAGAGGAAAACACTCTTAACAATGAGATGATTCAGGCACTGAAAGACACTAGGAAAGTAATGTCTGCAAGGACAGTGGAATTGGCTATTAATTATTACATAGTATTGATATCAGGCAGAAGAACAAAAGGAAACAGGGGTTTTAACAAGAATCAAAGGCTATATATGTTGAAAGAGGGCTTTTTTGCTTTACAAAATGGCCCTTATTTCCTGAAGTGGAGGTACAGAATGGAGTTGAGGAGAGACATGGAAGTTGTAGTTGGAGAGGTCTCAGAACTTCCAAGTCCACGTGAAAGGCTTAGCTAAGTTAAGATTGTTATGGCAAGGTGGGTGTCTCAGTCCATTTTCTGTTGTTACAGTAGAACGCCTGAGATAGAGTAATTAAAAGGAACAAAACTTATTTCCTTTGGGAGGCTGAGGCAAGAGAATCGCTTAAGCCCAAGAGTTTGAGGTTGCTGTGAGCTGTGATGCCACAGAACTCTACCAAGGGTGACATAGTGAGACTCTGTCTCAAACAAACAATTCTCCTTATTTCCCACAGGTTTGGAGGCTTGAAGTTCAAGAACAAGGCCTCTGGCAGGTGTCTGACAAGGGCCTCATCTTCACTTCCAAGATAGCATCTTAAATGGGGGCAGAAGACACCAAAATGAGTGGTAAGAGAGAGAAGACGGAGTAAAACTCACCCTTTCATAACAAACTTACTTCCACATTCATGGCATTAGTTTATTTATGAGGGCACAGTCCTCATGCACTGATCACCTCTTAAGGCCCTACTTCTTAATATTGTTATAATGACAATTATATTTCATCATGAGTTTTTGAAGCAACAAACACTCAGGTCATAGCAGCAGATATGAGGGCATCTGGGCTTATGCCTTTAGGTTTATGGCTCCTTGGGCCTTCTCCAAATGCTCAAGACTTGCAGAACAGACCCACTGATTCATAGGATCAGCTAGAATGTGAGAAGACATAAAAAGCTCTTTCTCTTTGCTAAGGCATTATATTTTTGATATAGGATCTACTTCATTTATTTCCGTGATAATCAGGCCAATGTCTATGATTAGTTACAATATAATTGGAAATATGCAGAGCCTAATAATAAAGAAAAGCGACTGTATCTTGAATAAGCTGCAAGAATTAGCTGTCATGTTCCTATAAAAGCCATGGTGAAACCTCAAGGGTTTGTTTTTGATCAAAGATATAGAACATAAAATTGGACAAGTAAGGATATATTGATTTAAAGAATGGTTATATTGGGAAATGGAGTTTAGTAACCCAAAGAAGAACCCCAGGGGTCTGGATGACATATTACTAGGGTGGCTCTTAAAATACTGGTAAAAGCATGGCTCATACTGAGAAAAACAGAAAAGCCTTAGTTTCTTTAGCACACTGAAAAGGAAGGAAAAAAAATGATTGAGAAAAGTGGGTCTGTTGATTTGATTATGTTACATTAGGCCAGAAAGCCCATGGGGATTATGTTTCACAAGAAGCCTCCAAACACCTCATCTGCCAAAGTTATAAGGAGTGTGCTGATGGGAGGGCACCAGCATCTCCACGTTGTTCTTCTGTGGCTTTCCTCTTTAGGTCACTGTTGACAGTGGGAAACAGTTACAGAGCGTGCTTGTTAATCTAATTCCAAAGTGGTGGAGGCCAGGAGGCTGAGCTTAAAGGATAGAAGCATGGGACCACATTATTTATCATAGCAAGTAGAAAAGTCAGAGAGAGAACCAAGGGAGGGTGACCTGCTGGGAGTAGTGGAGATGGCAAATAGCCATCATGCTCAAGTATGACTAGACAGAAGGCACAAGTAGGCCGTATGGCTGGGTAGCACAGTGGCTCACTTTGCCTTTTCATCATGGCAGCCCCACGCATCTTCCCTTGCTATTTACAAAGAGAGTCTTGAGTAGAAACAGGAAGCTCCTGCTAAGTGCAAAGATGTATTGGGTCTTTAATTGGGTATAATCTAAAAATGGATAGTGATGGCTTTATAGTAATATTTGAAAATGGCCTTGAAAAGGAGTAGTGAGGGGAAAATTTTCCCACTAAATGAAGCAGCAAATGGTTCACCTGTCCTTTCCACTTTCAAAAGAAAGTAGTTGGAGGAGAGAATGTAAGTGGATTTCTGAACTGGGGCCAATGGTCTCGTTAACTGTCAGTGGTTTTTAGGGAAAAGAATTAGAAGGTTGATGACAAGGAAATGTGGGGTATAGGAATGTGGTTGGACTCATGGGAATGGGGCAAAGTCTATAAATTTTTGTATTACATATAACACTCACCAAAAAGCATCCACCTTGGAGGATATGTCTGAAAAATTAAGCAGACAAAATGACTGGGCCAGTAGATGTTAGTCCTTATCTCTTGCCTTTTAAAGAATAAATGATATTTCTGAAAGGTGAGTTTGGGAAAAAGATAAGTCTGCCTGAAAAACACTTACATCATGCTTCCAGGCAAGACCAAGCAGTAAATTTTTCAGGACCAAATCATGTTGTGGGGTGAAGTGGTGGAGAAGGGCGATATTTGACCTGCGAGTGACTATGACTAGAGGCAACTCTTGCCAGCCCCACTTAGCTAACAGTCCCAAAGACACACACATCAACTTCTCCATCAGTAACAAACTGATAATTTACATTCATCTGCTGGACTCCAACACCCATTCAACTTTGGCTCCTAATGAGGGCTGTACTCATCAGCCCTTCAAATCCGAATAACTCACAAAATGGAAAGTAAAGATGACTGAAGAGTCCTCTGTATATTTTTCATAAAGGTGATTTTATATCAGAAGGTTAATTTATGAGTAACTATTGGTGACTTTTAACCAATAGTTCACTTTGTTTCTCTCATTATCTGGTAGGTGGGTTGAGTGTATCTTTCTTTTCCTTTCTTTATTTAAAATTTTATTTTTAATAAGATAGAAATTTAAATTATTCAAAAATCACACTTTTTGTCTATACTTATTAAGTTTTAAATTCCAGTACATGGGACTCTAACAATTTCCTACTGTAAGGAAAATCCAAAATATTATTGGCAGTTGGAGTAGAAAGAAGGTTCTGAATTTCCCAACACAGATGGGGTTGCCTGCGCTATGCCAAATAGGACCCAAGTTGAGTGGAGAAGCTACTTTTCTAGCCACCACTGCCCTGGATTTGATGCTCAGTCATGTACTGCCTGTAAAGACCCCTCACATTCTTGATTTGTTAGTTTTATTTCTATAACTATACTGCAAGGTACCTGTAGGCTAAACTATATATTTGTTCAAAGTACAAATGGAGGCTATTTGAGAAACCAGCTAGTTTCATAGTGTTAAATCTTTTTTTTTTTTTTGTTCCCCAGTGAAATATATTTTTCACCAGAAAGTCTCCGAGATAAAACATGTTAAAAAGGAGCTATTTGCTTTAAAGGGTAGATGCTGCAATAGTACATTGCTTTCCCTGAAGTTTGTCCCATTAAACCAATAGAATTTTGGGAAGTACAATTTAAAGATCACTGATAAAACTTTCTATTGATACTTAAGATGGAAACATTTAGAGGTGTCATATATCTACTATGGTTTTAGGTGGCAAGCAAAAGTGTTTAAGAGATTCAGTGTAATTATTGTTTAATATAGTGCCCCTGAGTCTATAATGGCATGCCTCACCTTTGAAAAGGGCATAAAGAACTTTAGAGTCAAATAGACCAGGATCCACATTTGTTAACTCCTTTAATCCTCAGCATTTTCATTTGTAAAATGAGCATCAACCCTACCTTATATTCTTTGTTCTGAGGATGAAGTTAGAGAAAATTATACTTGAAAATTAGCTTCTTCCTGCAATTAGTTTTAACTTTCATTCCCTGTTTATCAATTTCTTTGTGAATAGAATGGCAATAGTTTGACATAAAGCAGAACATGATACATGTTTTATTAATAAAAAGGTGATGGCTTAACAGTTTTCTAGATGGGAAAATATTGATTTATTTATAGATAGCTTTATAATGGGAAATATAGAAATAATGGGCTTTTTCCTCAGAAGAAAAAACTGAACACTTTCTATACATAACTCTTGAATGAAGAGTATTCGTGAATATTTATTTTACTTTAAAGGTATATGTTGAGAGTCTTTTTTATTTAAATTAACAAATAAGACAAATAAGAGAAAAGAAAACAAAACTCTAAGTGTCTGATTCACTCTGAAATTTTAGAAAGGCCTTTCAAGGCCATCAACACATCTTGCACATCCTGGAGGTGATTTCACAAACACCAAGATCATTTTCATTTACATTGAAAATATTTTACATTAATAAAAAGAGAAAATTTATCTTTGTCA
This sequence comes from Arctocebus calabarensis, assembly GCA_963573935.1. Lineage (NCBI taxonomy): Eukaryota > Metazoa > Chordata > Mammalia > Primates > Lorisidae > Arctocebus > Arctocebus calabarensis. The sequence continues at coordinate 5,857 of CAUYON010095704.1, forward strand.
AAAATATCAACATAAGTCAATCAAAAGAATTGATTTAGCTTTGTCCTTCTTAAATGCTCCCTAATACTTAGAAATATCTAGATCAAGAACAATGAATACATGGTCCATTCCCCCTTAACCTTGAAAATACTTAGTGGCTTCACCGACAAAGTATAGAGATACTTCCTATTAAGAAAAAAGAAAAGTTGCTTGTTATATTGTTATTTTTGTGAAAGACAAAAAAAAAAAAAGAAGCAAATATTTTCTCTCAAGAAAATGAAATATATTATTTCAATATCATATTATGATGTTTTCCATTTTTAATACTACCATGATCACTTTTTCATAGTGACTCCTTATTCTTCTCTCTCTTTTTCTTCCTATCTTTTTGCTAGGGCCTTCTGCAACAAAACACTCCAGACTGACTTAAATAAGATAAATTTATTTTTTCACAGTTGTGGAGGCTGAAAGTTTAAAGTCAAAGTGTTGGCAGATTGGATTTCTCCTCAGGCCTCTCTCTTGTCTTGCAGATGACTGTCTTCATGCTGTGTCCTCACGTGACCTCTCCTCTATGCTGGCACAGCCCTGATGTCTCATTCTCTTCTTTGAAGGACACCGGTCTTATTAAATTAGGAAGCACCACATAGGTCTTATTTTAACTTCATGACTTGTTTGAAGGCCCCATCTACAAATATAACCACCTGGATTAAGGTTCACCTATGTTACCTCATTTAACTTTACTGCTTTTAAGGCCCTGTCTTAAAATATGGTTACATTCTGAGGTTCTGGGGGTTGAGACTTCAAACATGAATTTTAATGGACACAATTGAGCCTGTGACACATTGAAACTCTCAGTCTTAAAAAAGTGGCTAATGTAGTTATGCTTTGTAAATGTATCAAGGTGTGGATGATTGGCCTGTGGTCTGAAGATGGACATTCATCTTTGTGACCATGTTCCTTTCCATGAGGTCCTGAATAACATTAGATACTACTATCAAACATCTATGGATAGGAATATTTAAATTGTCTGACTTCTGTAGAGATAACTTCATATGCATAGTTATGGTTTAGAAGATTGACGCATATAATCTGTATGTGTGATGGACACACCTGTGGGGAGTGGTGGGAGACAGACAAACACGTGAATGCTTCTTCGTAAAAATCCTTCATTTTTTCTTCCCTCTTTCTCGTTATTTTTCTTCTAACATCTCTTTTTAAGCCCTCTAAATTTTGTGCTGTTTACCCAGGACTCACCACCTTTACAAAGGAGAAGAGTCATTGTTCCAAACTCAGCTTATTATGTTCTTGCAAACTTCTCCTACTATGAACATCAGCTAATGTTAATGAAGTTTTAGTCTAGTGCTTAGTTTTCTCAGGACACATATAATATGGTGATGCATGAGCTGTATTTCTCCTCTCAATGTGAGGATGCATAAATAGAAACAATTGGTTCCTCAAATATAATTATTTTATCTCTATCAATGTTACCTCTGACTTTTTTTCTAAAGCAGTGGCATTCAAGCCTTTTTAATCATGATTTACAATCAGATTGAGCATGCAGATGTCTACATATAGACAATGCTCACTTTACTCAACTGACAAAGGTTGTCTCAAGTTCATCTCAACTGTCAAACCTAGGAGACACAATTGGTTTTATACAACACTGTCTACTTTAAGTAAGAACACCAGACAGGACCAAATTACAGCCTGTGCAGAAGAAGCAAAGTGACAGTTTCGTGAGCCCCATGCCCAGCTTCTACTGTCATAGTTAGTCTCTTCATGGAACTTGCAGGATCATGAGAGATGAAGTTGAGAATGTGTAGACAAATTTGACTCAGGGAAAGCATCAGCTCTCAGGTTCCTGCAGCTTTTATCCTGGCTAGTCACATGAGCCTGAAGATGACTGAGAGTTTATTGTCATAATAGAAAAACTGTAACAAAGAATTGAAGACCCTGCCTATTCTTTGGAGGACTTAGGATCCTTTAGAAAAAAAATAATGGGTTAAAATGGAATGTAGCTAGGATGGCACTAAAAGTGCTGAGCTCCACTAGCTATGAGAGGTTTTCCTTGTCCCACCCTAGCTAGGTGATTTTGTGTAAACCACCGTGTTTTTCTGTGAAAAGGTTCTCTCACTCATAAAATGTGTCTTGAACAATTGCAACTCTAGAGTTTTTTTCTAGTTACAACATTTTATATTTTAAATATCTATGATATTATACCTCTGACATTTTCTACTATAGATAACTGATTGCCTTTCTTTTTTTTTCTTCAGACATTGCATTGATTTGCATGAACTACTTTTATATTTCTTCCAGTCTAGTATGTAAACATTGCTGGAAGGAAGGAAAGAAGGAAGGAAGGGAGGTTAAGACAATGTCATTTGTCTTACAAGGTTAGCCTTCAGTGACTATTGGTATGTTTTTTAACCCAGTATCATATAAGTTAGGGGTTACCATGTATTTTCCACTTTGATTCTGACTTGATTATTTTTTAGTAAACTTTAAATCTTCATTACCAATACAGAAATATCCTCCCATACACTATCTTTTTAAATATATATATATATTTGAGTCTTTCCAAAAACATTTATTCAGCACCTTCTATGTGTTATGTTCAAAACAACCCATAAGGTAGACAGGACTACTATTGTCATGTTCATGTGACAAATTAGGAAACAGTTTAGAGAAACACCAAGTCTATACCTTGTCTCTAAGACTCTATAATACTGCATTGTTCTTTATCTGACCCAAAGTTGTTGTACGCTAATACAATGTTAATAATATTTACTACAGACCTGCACCTTACTGGAAACTTGAGGGTACACAGAAGACCTACCAGCCTTCCCCACTCTCCTAGAAAACAAGATTTCGTCTGAGCCACCAGATAATCTCCTCAAAACAATTATTACAGAAGCAGTCCTCCTGTTGCACAGCAAATGACCATGACGATTACCATGTATGCAGAAGCCAAACATATCATTTTAATGTTAATGGGAAAATATTATGATTGTACTGTGATTTTTTCAAAAAAAATTTATGTCCAAGTCTTTTTTTTTATTTAGTCATATACACATAGATCATGAATACATTTATGTATATGTGGGGTACAATTTGTTGATTTTTTTTTAATACAATCTGATGTGGTTACATCTAACCAATCAACAGAGCTTTTACCTCATTTACTTTATTATTATGTTAAGATATTTATGTTCCACACTTGACAGATTTGACTTGTACCCTTGCAATATGCTCCAAAAGGTCTTGCCTTTTACCCTCCTTCTATCAAACCTCCTCTTCTCCCCTCCCTTCTCACTCCATTTCTCTCCTTCATCATGGGCTATAGTTGTGTTCAATCTTTCATAAAAAAACACGAGGTAAATATAAGTTGGTTTCATAGAAGTACTGAGTACATTGGATACTTTTTCCTCTATTCTTGAGATACGTTATTCAGGAGAATATGTTCTAGGTCCCTCCATGTAAACATAAACGAGGTAAAGTCTTCTTTTTAAAGGCTGCATAGTACTCCATGGTATACATATACCACAATTTATCAATTCATTCATGGGTCGATGGGCACTTGGGCTTCTTCCATGACTTGGCTATTATGAATTGAGCTGCAGTGAATAATCTGGTGCAAATATCTTTTTTTCAAAGTGATTTTTGGTCTTTTGGATATACTCCTAGTAGAGGAATTGCAGGAACCAACAGCAGATAAATTTTTAGATTCCTGAAGTGTTCTCCAAACTTCTTTCCAAAAGGAATGTATTAGTTGCATTCCCACAAGAAGTAGAGAAGTGTTCCTTTTTCTCCACATCCATGCCAACATCTATAGTTTTGAGATTTTGTTATGTGGGCTACTCTTGCTGGAGTTGGATGGTGTCTCAAAGTGGTTTTGATTTGCATTTCTCTGATGATTAAAGATGACGAGCATTTTTTCATTTCTCTGTATACCAGGCACCTGTCTTCTCCAGAGAAGCTTCTGTTCAGGTCTCTTGCCCATAGTGAAATGGGATCACTTGTTCTTTTCTTATTAATAAGTTTGAGTTCTCTGTTCTCTGTTCTCTGATTCTGGTTATCAGACCTTTGTTGGAAAAATAACCTGCAAATATCCTCTCCCATTCTGAGGGTAGTCTACTTGCTTTACTTACTGTATTCTTGGCAGTACAGAAGCTTTTTAGTTTGATCAGATCTCAGTAATGTATTTTTGGTATTGCTTCCATTGCCCTGGAGATCCTCCTCTTAAAGTTTTCTCCCAAGCCAATTTCTTCAAGTGTTTTCCCTGCACTCTTTGCAAGAATCTTTATGTTTTCATATCTTAGGTTTGTCTTTTATCCAGTGAGAGTCAATTTTTGTTAGAGGTGAAAGGTGTGGGTCCAATTTCAGTCTTCTATAAGTCGCCAGCCAATTCACCCAGCACCATTTGTTAAACAGGGAGTCTGTCCCCCAATTTAAGTTTTTGATAGGCTTATTAAAGATAAAATAATGATAAGTGTCTGGATTCATCTCCTGGTTCTCACTTTTGTTCCATACATCTACCTCTCTATTTTTGTGCCAATACCATGGAATATCTGGGAGTATACCTAACAAAGGACGTGAAAGATCTCTATAAAAAGAACTATGAAACTCTGAGAAAAGAAATAGTTGTAGATGTCAACAAATGGAAAAACATACTATGCTCATGGCTGGGAAGAATTAACATTGTTAAAATGTCCATACTGCCCAAAGCAATCTACAGATTTAATGTTATCCCCATTAAAACACCTCTGTCATACTTTATAGATCTGGAAAAACTAATTCTTCATTTTATATGGAAACAGAAAAAAACCTCAAATAGCCAAGACATTACTCAGAAATAAAAACAAATCAGGTGGAATCATGCTACCAGACTTCAGACTATACTATAAATCTATAGTGACCAAAGAATAACTTTTTATTTCAAATTAATATGAGAGTACATAGGATCGGGTTACATTGTTTGCATTTATTGGGAAAAGTCCGAGTAGTAGTTGAATCATTCACCTAGGAAGTGTGCCAGGTACCCCTCCATTATGCCCACTAGATGGGGGCTTGAACAGGGCTTGAACTGAGCCCTTTGAACATTTATTTTCTTAATAACATTATGGATTATTACATTTTAAAGAGGCTAGAGGTTGGCACAGCAAAGCAAAGTGGGTTATTCAAGGATACCTGGGCTTCAAAATAACTTAAACTAGACCTATTCTGTTGCATTCACTCTTTTTCTTTCAATAGATAAAAACACATCCTACATTGAATGTATAAACTAGAATTTAAATGTTCACAAATATTATCCACATACCAGAATCATAAGTCTTAGAAGTAGAAGTTTCTTTTCAAATTTGCCAGTGCTTATTAAAAACATCTTCCTTGTCAAGGTAATAGGAGAACAAAGCAGTACATAGAGGAAAAAAGTATCAATGTGAATAACTCTGACTTCCTTCAAGCCAATTCCAATTTATATGCAAAGTTGTTGAATTTCACCAAGGGCTTCCCTTGCTCCATGTAGTACTTGCTGTGAGATACTGAGGGTTTCTCATACATTTGGAGAATAGCATACATGAGATTTAATGGTGCTCTCAGAAAGATCGGGAGGTATCTTCAACCTCTTTTGTTTCTAACTTTCATCCACATCCACTGAGCTCACACTCCTTACCGTTGGGACCAACAGCATTTCTAGGACTGGGATTGCCCAATCAAATCTAAATTGCTGACATACAGTATTAGTTTCCTATGGCTATTATAACAAATTGACACAAATTTAGTAGTTTAATCTAACATGCATATTTTTTCTTACAATAATGGAGATCAGAAGTCCTAAAATCAAGATTCCTTTTGGAGGTTTTAGGGGAGAATATTGCCTTGCCTTTTTCAACTTCCAGAGGCTATCTGCAGCCCTCCATTCTTGGCTCCTTCCTCCATCTTCAAAGCCATGAATATACATTTCAAATCTTTTTCCTTCTGACTCTGACCCTCCTGGCACTCTCTTACAAAGACCCTTACGGTTACATTGACTTTATCCAGATAATCAGTGATAATCTTTCCATCCCCAAAGCCTCAGTTGAATCACATCTGCAAAATCCCTTTCACCATGTAAGGCAACATAGTTCCAGGTTTGAGGCATGTAGATGTGGAGATCTTCAGGGGCCCTTATTCCGTCTATCACATCTACTAAACTGAATGAGTCTATCTGGATCCCCTCTACTCTCAGAAGCTGCATTGCAACGTTTTGTTGACCTTTGATTGAATGAAAGCAGATTGCAATTGTGTACTGGGAATAATGGCGTCTGAGCCTTATGAAGGGAAGAAAACTGCAGACGCTCTAGGGGGCTGTTGGGCATAACAGAGCTGACTAAAGTTGAACACTCTGAGCAGCCACTTAAAAATTGTGAGTCAGTAAGTTTTGATAATGTTCATATGCTCTTTCACCTTTAATTAGTTCAACACAAAAGTACACCAAGCTTCTTATGGTTCAGGCATACTTCTGCTTCAGGGCATACTAGCTCTTCATTTTGCCTGGGAGATTATTTTCCCAGATGTTCACATACTACCCCCTACACCTTCAGATCTTTGTTCAAATACCATGTATTAATGAAATTTGCTCTTATTCTGTCAAAATTGCAAATTGCCCCTTTCTTCTCATGCCTAATACAAACTACCCTGTTCTAGTAATAGTAAAAAAAATTTCCATAGCACTCACTGCTGTCTTATAATTATGTAATTTACTTACCTATGTTATCTAGAGTGTGTTGTGTTTTCCTATCTCTAAATCTGGGAATTAGGTTCTGAGAAACCAGATCTTGTTATCAGTTTTTTTGTTTTGTTTTGTTTTTTCACTGACTTTCCTGTGTTAAGAAAAATGCTTGGCTTATAGTCAGTGCCCAATAAAGACTTTTAATGAATTTAATGCTAAAGATAAACAGGCCAACTAAATGTATCCTAGTTGGCTTATTTTCAGCAGTTTCCCAATTTTAATTGCTCAAATGTTAATTGGTTAACTATTCCCTTTTTAATTGATTCTGAAACTTACCTTCCTGCTGTTTTTGCTGTTCTTGTGTTTTTCACTGGTAGATCAATATTTGGCACTTGTAAGGAAATAAGCTCAGGTTTATCTCTCTAGTTATTCCAACCCTTGGTATATTCAGAAGGAAAATTCACCCAACCTTGACGCTGGAATATAACACTGGCAACGGTTAACTTGGCAGACATCTCAATTGGACCCATATAGCCTGAGATTGGGATCAGACAGATACTACTACAGAAAATACTTCTTTAAAGCACCTTCATATTGGTTCTGCCAAGATGTTGGAGTCAGAAAGAGGAGGATTTGCTATCCAAATTTAACTTTATAAAAGGTGTAACAGCCATTTTTCTCTTTACCATTTCCTAAGTTGCCTTGCTTTGTTTTCTTTCTTGGATTATAAGTGAAAACTTTTCATTTCTCTGAAGTGATTCATTTCATGTGAGGTATTTCTGCTGAATAGACTCTCACAGATTTGCCATCTTGGTTTTCAGATCAGTGATAGGTTTACATGAAACAAAACCCTCTGTAAAGAGAGTGGTTTTAGAAATGGCATTGAAATGCCAATTTCTGAAACATGCTGGGAACAAGTATTAACGTATGCACAAATTCATGACCTGCTACCCTAGCCCAGTAATTGGTCACATCTTGTGGACAAAACAGTCTGTGTTACACTTCTTGTGTTTTCAAATGTCACTCTTATAACTGCATGGTTCTTTTGACATCTACCATGTCATAAGATAGTTACTGTGGTAAAAAGAGTCTCTAAAACGTTAATAACCAAGAGGATGAAAATATTTAATTTGGCATGTCATGTGGATCTTCAGGAAGCAGAACTCCTCATGCTACCACAGCTATAAATCCTTTTTCTCTCCCTGTCCTGGCGTCCCCACTCTGCATGCTGAGCCCACTTCTTACATATCATATTCTGTTGAAAAGAACAGAATGACAAGGCTCGCGCCATGTTTGCCTCAGCACAGCAGGTGAGTTTTACTTGGATGAGCCAGAAATCATTCCCAGCCAAAGAGATGTCTTATTAGCAAGCTGAAAGGATGACACAAATTCAACTAAGACACAGTTTACAGGAAATATTTTGCAAGCACATCGTAAGTCATCTGTTTTCCTTCGTCAATTCCTTTATGTGGACAATAATTTGGCAGCTTGAAAATACTTATGGAATGAGGCTCAGCTATAAATCTCTAGACAGTTCACTTCACCAAAGAGCTTAAAATTGTTAAATATAAACACATGTAGAGATATATTTATAGTCTAAGCCTTTATTTCCTGTGTATTAGGTAAGTTGGCCAACGCCAAATTTGAAACCAAATTTTTTTCCTAAGACTTTCTATGTTTTACTCAAGTCCTAAAATTTATGATAGTTCCAACTTTTATAATAATTATATTATAAAAGGATTAAGCTTAAAGGAAAACAGAAAGTATCCTTCACTGCAAAGGCTGACATAAGTGTTGACAGTAGATTGGAAGGTATCATGTCTTCGTAAGTGCAATCCTCCTCCAAACACCTTCACACTCTAATTTCTTTTAGTACCTCCTTGAATTTTCCAGAAAGCCAGATTGGAAGACCTAAGTGCTTATCTTTACCCTACTTATGTATGTGTGTAAAAAATCCTTTGTATGTATTTGTGTTTGTGTGTATAAAATCCTTACCAACTTATATTCTTCAACTTTCCAAACTCTTTGGTTTTTTGTCTGAACACCTTTTAATTTCCATTCATAGATATTCAGACCTAATTAAAGTTATCACCACTTTACACAAGGCTGTAATCTGGCCTCCTAACTCATGTCCTGAATTGCAGTTACAGCCACGTATCTTACCCTTTCCAAAACACGTCCCTATATACTTTCCTTCTTCTTGGAATTTCAGCAACCTTGCAGACTGTTAGTTACTCCCTTTGTGAGAAATGCTCTTTCTCCTTGGATTGAATGATCATAGTTTTCTATCTACTTTGCTCTACTGCTTATCACCCCCTATAGTTTTCTATCTACTTTGCTCTACTGCTTATCACCCCTTCTCCATTGGGCTATATAGCAATCTTTATAGCAAAGATTGCCCATTGGCTCTCTTCTCTTCAGATTTCATGCACTTGACCTAGTGATATTGTTCATGCCCTTGACTTTCAAATATGATTGCTACGTTGACTTACTTAAATTTATTTTTCTAGTGTCTTTCTCTCATCCCCACAATCATGCATACAGTTGCTACTCAACACTACTATTTAATTCAAACATACCTCAAAGGTAGAATGCTACAGTCTGAATTACCTCCCACTTCTCTTAACCCAGGCCTCTCTGGCATTTATTATGGTGAATAATACCATCACCAACTAATTGCTTAGGTTAAAATTCTGAGTCTCAAGTTTGCTTTCACTTACCATTTTTTCTTCTGTGTTCAGCTTGTTTTTATCTTTAATATCTTATAAATAGTTTCAGTTATTTCCTGCTCTGCATATCTTTTATAGTCCAAGTCACTATCATCTTTTGCTGGGATTACTGAAATGGCTTCCAAATGGGCTTCCCTGTGACTATTCTTTCCTCCTGCTTTGCCACTTTCCATAGAGCATTTATTTAAGCATTTAGTTCATTAGCTCTTCATGTCCTCATCATTCTTTGATGAAAACCAGCATCCTTAAATAGTCTTACTGGGTCTTGCACTATATTAACACTCCCCTTAGCTATTTTATGCTCACACCTCTCCCTCACTCATTCTTGGACTCCATCTGTCTGAGACTTCAGTTGGTCCTCAAACATTCTGAACTCTTTCCTGTATCAGAACTCTTGCCTGTGCTTGAGATCTTGTCCTCTACCTTCCTTGTTATGTGTATTTTGACACATCCTTGAATTCTCAGTATAAACATCACTTCACCAATACAGTGTTCTCCTACACCATGTCAGGGTTCTCTGTATATGCACCTTTGATCTAATTCTATATTGTGTACCTCTCCTTAGAACTTTTCCAATTAGAACTTACATATTTATTAATATTTATGAATATAGACATATATTTGCCTTCTTTATTAGACTACAAGCTACATCAAGACAGACCTATATCCATCTTATTCAGTGATGTATGACAAATGTATGATACATGGAGGTTTCTCTACAAATTTGTTGAATAAAGGCCAGTTGAGTCTACATCAAATTAAACTTTTATCATGTCTTCTAATTATCAAATACAAATGCACACATACATATATATATATAAAGAAAGAGAAAGAAAAATCTAAAATGTCTTTCTATTGCTTGATTTTAATCTCTTTTACATACTTTTCAAGACTATATAAGCCTGGATTCCTCCTTATGTTTTATTATACCTGATCTAATAGCATTGTGTCTATGAGCGAGTTCCAGTAGCAGATTTGGAGAGATGGCATGAAATAAGTTGAATAGATATGATTGGTTCCAAAGATGTACAGACCCAAGTTCTATAAGAAAAAGTGATCCACACTTGTAGAACTGAATGAAATTATAGAATTCAGAATTCTACATATATTTAGCTATGTTAGTACCACATAGATATGAATTCTATAAGTGAAAAATCAAACTTATTCTTAGTAAGTCTGGAACAAATAACCTGGGCTGACTTCATGTTCTGTGAGGAGTAATGATTATGCAATATTGCATGGGGACAGCCCCTTAGATTATGACAAGTGTTGAAAAGAAAATACAATGCCATGTAGAAACTGAATTGAACACATGTAAGTAGTTAAAGCAAGAGAAGTTTGTAGGAAACAAAATGTCTTAGAGCAAAATGAAGATTAGCGCCATTATTGTGTTTTCACCACATTCTACTTCTTTACTCAATGATTTTGAAATAGTCCATAATGAAGGAAATATTTACAAGAAAAATTAATACTATCAGAATCTTGAACAGTAGGGGAAAATAAGGAAATGGAAGGTTGAATCATTCAGAGTTCTTATTTGCAACTAAGAAAAAGAGATCCTGAATGTAAGAAAAAAATAGCTTCAAAAGGGAAAAATCTCAAATCAATAGTCTAACTTTACAATCTAAAGAACTAAAACTGAAGAATAAACTAAACACAAAATTAGCAGGAGGGAAAAAATTAATAAATATGAGAGCAGAGATAAATAAAATAGAAAGTAGAAAAACAATGGAGAATCAATGAACCAAAGTTGGTTCTTTAAAAAAGTTAACAATATTGACAAAACTTTAGTTAAATAAACTAAAAAAAATAGAGAGCCTTAATTACAGAAATCAAAAATGAAAGTAGGGCTATTGCTGGCACTTTAATTATTTATCAACAAATTGTGTAACAGATGAAATGGATTAATTTCAAGAAACAAAAACTGCCAGTACTAAATCACTAAGAAATAGAAATTTTGATTCTATCTATAACTAGTAAAAAGATGGAATCAGTAATAAAAAAAACTTTCCCATAAAAGAAAAACAAAGAACTACAAATTTACTGATAAATCTACCACACATTCAAAAAAATGACCTAGACCCTTCTCAAATTTCTCCAAAAAATTCAAGAGATGGTTACAGTTATTAAGTCATTTAATGAGGCCAGCTTTATCCTGACAACAAAGCTAGACAAAGATACTGCAACAAAAGAAAACAGCACATTAATATTCCATAATTTCTTTTGTTTTTTTAAATGCTTTTATTTGTAATTATTACAGGTACATAATTGTGTATTTATATCTGGGGTACTTGTGATGCCTTGATGCAGACATACCTCAAGGGCATTCATCATTTCTTTGTGTTTAGCACATTCCATTTCCAGGTTTTAAGTTATTTTAAAATGAACAGTACCTTATTGGCACCCTGTTTTGCTGTCAAATATGTACATATTATATCTTATTCATTCTATCTGGCTATATTTTTGTTTCCATTAACTATCCCCATTTTATTTTATTTTTTACATGTATTTTATTATTCTTCATTACATTATTTCCCCCCACCCCCTAATGGTAAGACAGAATTTATTTACAGAAAAGAATACAGAAAACACTAGAGCTCCTGGTAGAGGGAGAGAATTCTAGTGGGGAGAGAGAAGCTCTCTCCGTTTCTCTCCCAGTCTTTCCCCATCTCCTCCTTTAGGCCTTTAGTCTCAGGGTATATATAGTTGTATGGATTCCTTGGCCAGGAAACGAATGAATACACTCCCTTCCGCCAGGGGCAAGGTGAATGAATGTATCAATGAATGGATACAGTCCTTTCATGGAATTGAGGCCTAGGAAGTTCACAAGACATTGACCTAGGCATAGGAGATGGGGGTTCCACAGTTAGTCCTAAGTGTGAAGTGAAGGAGACACCAAGGCACAGGTGTCTCCTCAGCAGTTGTTCAGCCTTTTTGGCAATTGGAGCCTCTGGTGGGGGCTGGAGGTCCCCCTCCTTGCCTGTCATCCAGCCCGCTGGCTCTTCAGCTGGCTGCCACACCACTGACACTGCCAAGGAGGAGGCGGAAGGTCCGCCAGCCCCGCTGAGCTGGCTAGGGCGCCAATTGTCCTGCATCAATTCTCCCTCTCTGAGTAGAAACTCCAACTGCGGTTATGTAAAAGGGGTGAAGACTCGATCTAAATGCTTCCTGCTGAATCAGGTGATGATAGAAGGGGGCAGTTGGGGTTTCTCCGGAGGGAGAGTGATACAGGGGTTCATGGACTGGAACCGTCTTTATTGCGTGTGGCTTGATGACATTTCTGGAAAACATAAATCTGATTA
>CAUYON010095706.1:0-32148 GCA_963573935.1 Arctocebus calabarensis
GCAAGACCTCATCGCTATTAAAAATAGAAAAAAATGAGGCAAGATGATCCCTTTAGCTCAAGAACTTGAGATTGCTGTGAGCTATGATGCCAATGATGCCATGGCACTCAGGGTAAATAAATAAATAAATAAATAAATAAATAAATAAATAAATAAAAGAAAGCCCTCTTACTATCCAACAGCTCCCCAATTCTCCCATCATATAACATCTGGTAACTGCCATTTTATTCTTTGTTTCTATGATTTTGACTTTTTTACACTTCACATATGAGTGAAATAACGTGGTATTTGTCTTTCTGTGCCTGACTTATTTTTCTTAAAATAATGTCTTCCAGTTTCATCCATTTTGTCCTAAAAGATAGGATTTCCTCCTTTTTATTATTTTTATTTTATTCATTTATTTTTATTAAGTCATATACACATAGATCATGAATACATTTATGAGTATGTGGGGTACAATGTGTTGATTTTTTTATACAATCTGACGTGCTTACATTAAACCAATCAACATAGTTTTTGCCTCATTTACTTAATTATTATGTTGAGACATTTATGTTCTACACTTCACAGATTTGACTTGTACCCTTGCATTATGCTTCATAGATGTGGTCCTGCCATTTTACCCTCCCTCTATCAAGCCTCCCCTCTCCCCTCCCTTCCCACTCCATTTCTCTCCTTCATCCTGGGCTATAGTTGTGTTCTATCTTTCATAAGAAAGTGTGTGTAAATATAAGTAGGTTTCAGAGGAGTATATTGGATGAGTATATTGGATGCTTTTTCCTCCATTCTTGAGATACTTTACTCAGGATAATGTTTCAGGTCCCTCTATGTAAACATAAAAGAGGTAAAGTCTCCATCTTTTTTTAATACTGCATAGTATTCCATGGTATACATATACCACAATTTATTAATCCATTCATGGGTCGATGGGCACTTGGGCTTCTTCTATGACTTGGCTATTATGAATTGAACTGCAATGAATAATCTGGCACAAATATCTTTTTTGCAAAGTGATTTTTGGTCATTTGGATATACCCATAGCAGAGGAATTGCAGGATCCAACGGCAGGTCAATTTTTAGATCCCTTAGTATCTCCAAACTTCTTTCCAAAAGGGAACATATTGGTTTGCATTCCCACCAGCAGTGGAGAAATGTTCCCATTTTCCACATCCACGCCAACATCGATAGTTTTGGGATTTTTTTATGTGGGCTACTCTTACTGGAGTTAGATGGTATCTCAAAGGGGTTTTGATTTGTATTTCTCTGATGAATAAAAATGATGAGCACTGCTCCTTTTTAAAGGCTGAATAGTAGTTCATTTATATGTGTACCATAATTTCTTTATCTTTTCATCCATCGATGGGTACTCAAGTTGGTTCCATATCTTGGCTATTGTGAATAGTGCTGCAGTGAGCGTGACAGTGCAGATACATCTTCAACACACTAATTTTATATCCTTTGGATATATACCCAGAAGAGAAATTGCTGGATTTTATGGTGGTTCTATTTTTAATTTTTTGAAGAACCTTCAAACTGTTTTCTATAGTGGCTGCATCAACCTATATACTCTCATCAAAAATGTACAAAGGTTCCCTTTCTCCATATCTTTGCCAATATTTGCTATCTTTTGTCCTTTTGAGAATAGCTATTCTAACAGGTGTTAAGGTGAGACATCTCAGTGTGGTATGACTCTGTGTGGAAAAGGAGTTCTTTGCAGTTGAGCCATCTCTTCTGACCCACCCCCCTAAAGTTCCTGGGTTCCTGAATGCTGGTGGCCTTTGCCCTTCAGTGAGAAGGCTGGCATCCCCAACTTAGTGAAGGGAGAATTTCTTGACCCAAAATCTCTTGGATGACTGATTATCATGTGTCTTTCTCAACCATGAGTTTGAAACTTCTGGTAAGTTATTTTTAGGAAGCAAAACAAGGCAGATGGGAGCCTCCAATTTGATCATTGGGAATAGCTTCCCCAAGTTCCCAATTTACAATATTGGACAGTCAAACTAGAAATAGCTGTTAGAGATTTCCTGTGCTGGGTCTTGTATTTTTAAAAATGGTGCTACATGCAGGCCTTGGGTTTAGGCTGGGAAGTCCAGCAGAACTCTTTTCCATTGCTGTGGACTGCCTCTTGGTAGGGTTAAAAAAAAATTGGGTCTCTCTCAAAAGAGCTTCCATGTAGAAAAACTGACCCTCTTCTTTCCCCAGGGCTTCTGGGCCCGGGCCATCCTCTGGACCCAGGTTCTTAACCCTAGCACTCACTCCCAAGCCATCTTCATCACCCAAGGTTGCTGGACCCTAGCTATCCCCCTTACCCAAGCCCTAACCCTAGCCCTTACACCAGGGCCACAGAACCCTAGCCAACCCATGGACCTGGACACTAACCCCAGCCCTTACCTCAGGGCTCCGAGCCATCTTTATTCCACAGGGCCACCAGACCCTATTCATCCTCTGGACAAGGGGCCTAACTGTAGCCATCACCGCAGGGATCTGATCCCTCTTTATCCCTCAGGGCTGATGGGCCCTAGTCATCCCCTGGACTCAGGCCCTGACCCCAGACTTCACCCCAGGTCTCTGAGCACTCTTCATTTCCCAGAGCTTCTGGCTCTTAGCCAATCCCTGGACCAGTGCCCTAACACTAGCCCTCAAATTAGAGCCCAAAGCCCTTTTTGTCCCCATGAGCTGCCAGATGCTATCCATTTCCTGGACCCAGGCCTTAATCTAAGCCCTCATACCAGGCCACCCAGACCCCAACCATCATGTGAAGCAGGACCCTAACCGTAGCCCTCTCCATAGGCCCCCAAACCCTCTTCATCCCTTAGGACTGCCTGATATCAACCATCATCCAAAGCTGTGCCCTACTCTAGACTTCACCTAAGGGCCTAGAACCCTCTTCAACATCCAGGCCACACTGACTGTAATTTTCACCCAAAGCCAGGTTCTAACTCTAGTCTCATATAATAGCCTCCAACCCCATTACCCCACTGACCCCAACCATAAGATTTTCCTGGGGCCCTAACCCAGGTCTTCAATCCATGCTTCTGGACATTCTTTATCCCACAGGCTCCGCTTGTCATAATTATCACCCCAAAGCAGGCCTAAACCTAGGCCTCACCCCAAGGCCCTGAACCCTCTTCATGCCTTAGGCCACCCTCACCCCAACCATCATGGGAAGCCAGGCCCAGACCCTAGCCCTCACCCCAGGGTCTTAAACCCTCCCTGGCCATAATCATCACCTGAAGGCCCTGAACCCTTTTCATCTTATAGCACTCTTTCACCATAACTATCACCTGAATTCAGGGTCTAACCCTTGTCCTCACCCAAGGTGCCTGAACCCTCTTCATTCTTCAGAGCCTTCTGACTGTAATTATCACTCAGACCCAAGCCCTACACCTTGCTCTTACCCAAGAACCCCAACCCTCTTCAACCCTCAGGCATAATCAACCCTTATTATTACCCAAAGCCATGCCCCAACCCTAGCCTGACTCTAGGGCCGTGAACTTTTCTCAACCCCCAGGGCTACCTGATTCTATCTATCTATTACCCCAAGCTGGGGTCTAAGCCTAGCCCCATACAAGGACCTCAAACCCTCTTTATTCTTCAGGCCAGCCTGGGCCCAATCATCACAGGAAGCCGGGCCCTAACCCTGGCCTTCACCTAAGAGCCCCAAACCCTCTTCATCCCCTAGGCTCTCTGGATCCTAGTCGTCACCTGAATCTGGGGGCCTAATTATCACCCGAAGCCAGGTCATAACCTAACCCTCACCCATGTGCACTTAGTCTTTATCAACCCGCAGCTCTGCCTGAGCCTAACTAAAACCCAAAGCCAGCTATAACCTAGCCTTCACCCAAGAGCTCTGAACAGACTTCATCCTCCAGGGTCACCTGACCTCAAGTTTCACCCTAGATCAGACCCTAAACCAGGGCTTCAAACTCTCTCCATCCCCCAGGGCTGCCTGAAGGGTCATTATCTGAAGCTGGGCCCTAGTCTTACCCCTACCCAAGGACCCCAAACACTCTTCAACCACAGGTCCGCTTGACCCTAATTATCTCTGAAATCTAAACCTAGCCCTCACCCTTGGGACCTGAGTCCTTTTCATCCCCAGGGCTGCTGGACTCTAGTCAATTCCCAGATGTGGGCCCTAATTCTAACCCTTTCTCTAGGGCCCTGAGCCCTCTTCATCCCCCAGGGCCACCAGATCCTCACATCCTCTGGATCCCCAGAAACAATTGCAGTGGAGTGACTTTATGATACAGAAACAGATTAGGGGAGCCATAACTAGAGACCATGTTACCTCCTTCCCAGCACTGCAGCAGGCAGTGGTGGATTTTGCCAGACAAGAAACCTTCAATGGGGGGTTTTAGTGATGTTTAAGTGTCTCAACATGACACTGTGTTTGCTTGGAGAGATGGCTGTGGTGGTTTGGTAAGTTTTCAAATAAAGCAACGCTTGGATTATCACATTCTGAAGTCATGACTAAAAAGATTCAGGCTGTCTAAATAAAGGGAAACAATCCTCTTTAGTGGCCGCCAAATGTAATGAAATCACCATGTCAGGAATTTCCTATATGTGGACAACTTGTGTGTCACTAACACTTTTGTTCCATAATCAAGACACACTTAAGGACAGAAGGAAACAAAACAAATCAAAAAACAAACAGGAGGGATGTTTAAAAAGGCACCTCTAAGAATTTAGCCTTGAGCTTGGCATTTTTTTTTTTTTTGAGACAGAATCTCACTTTATTGCCCTTCGTAGAATCATGTGATGTCATATCTCCCAGCAATCTCAGATTCTTGGGCTCCAGTGATCCTCTTGCCCCAGCCTCCTGAGTAGCTGGATTACTACAGTCACCTGTCATAACACCCGGCTATTTTTTACTTTTTTAGAGACAGGATCTTGCTCTTGCTCAGGCTGGTCTTGAAGCCCCTGAGCTCAGGCGAACCACCTGCCTCAGCCTCCCAGAGTGCTGGGATTATAGTGCCTGGTTACTTGGCATATTTTATTACAAACTTTTACCTAAGTTAGAAATTGCTGAGAAAGTCACTCATTTTGTTTTACAAGATTGGTGGAATGCTCATCAGGATCCTGGCGAAGGTACCAGGCTATGCTCACTCGTGAAATGGGTTGGGAACACGTAAGTACAGTAGACCTCTGTAAGCTGACCAGCCTAGGGACTCACAAACTGGCGGACACATGGAGGTAGTCAACGTAAGGAACTAGGTAGGCCTCCTGTACTGAGACATACATGTGGTGCATGTCTGGTCTGTGAAAATTAGGTCAACATAAAGGGGTCGGCAATGTAGGGAGGTGGTCAACTATAGAGGGTCTACTGTAAAATGGCTAGAGAATCAAATGGAGAAGTGGAAGAGAACCAGGATTTGACCTTGGGCTCTCTGGCCCCTGGCCTGCAACGCGTGAGGCCCTACTGCTGGGAGCAGGTCTCTTGCCACATGAACATTTGGTAGATTTTTATTTCCCAAAGCCATAGAGCCATCAGCCTGAGTTGGGCAGTGGTGTGTGTATGCCTCCTTGCTATGGGGGTCAAGGAAATGGGGACGTGAAGCATAGGCAAAAAAATTCCCATCCTGTGGCTGCAGCTTGGAGATAATGCTAGAAAGAACACAGGTGAGGGGCATCCCCAGTCCAGTGAGCTCTTCCCAGCACGGGCCTCCCCCAGAGAGACAGCCGAGCTGGTGGGTTTGATTTCAGCAGGAGGCGAAAGGAAGGGCCAGGCTGTTTACTGAGCGAGCCTCATGAAAGGAGTTGAATATTGGCAGAAATTTCAATTTCATAGCTGAGTCTATGGGACTGAGCTATTTATGCTGAAAACATTTGAATAACATCCCCCACCCCCTTTTTGCACAATGTAAGATGGGCAAACTTCCAGGACTTGCCTCCGCACCCAGCCAGCCTCCAAAAGCTGCCTGGCGCTCTGTCTGTCTGCCTGAACTGCTAGGAGCCCAGCTGAAAAAATGCCCCAGCAGAGCTCCCTGAGCGCTCAAGTTTAATATGCATTTGACCTCTTTGTCTTTCAGAAATGAAATTTATTGAGTTTGGATTCCAGTGCCCCTGGCCCCCACTAACATCTAATTAACCAGACCACACTTTGACATCACAAGTGCAAAAGAAAATGAAGAAATGTATTATGATGTTCTCTCTGCAGGAGTCCCGAGAGAGGAGCTGGGGAGCTGAGCCAGGGGTCTTTTGAAGTATCTGAGTTGGTGGTCTGTGGTTCTGCCAGAATGCAAGATAAGCAGGTCATCTTCCTTTGCAGCTTTCTTTTTTTCCAACAAAGAGCAATTATCTTTCCTTTTGTCGTCACTGACTCTTCTCGGCCTGGATTTCCAGGCCTCTACAGCTGAGTTCCTTTGGTGCACCGAGAGACAAGGGCGCGGCCAACGTGTGGCATCCCCACCCCCAAACATTCTCCCACTACTTTGCCACTGTGCCTGGACCTCCACCACGCAAACCCTTCCTTTCTCATCAGGCTGCTGTGTCCAGAGAGCACCATGAAAATACATCATCAGAGGCAGGGTAATGCATTAATAATCCATGAGCAATGGAATCATGGCCCATTGGAGTAGAGTTTGAACACTGTTTGATTTAGTGTAATTTCCCATTTCTAGGGGGAGGCTGCAAAGACAGAAGGATAGAAGAAAGGAAAGCAAAATTTGGTTTTTGTTGAAAACAACTAAAAATGCCTACAGAAACCCTTCTTTTCTATTGCTCTGACTGGGGATCTTGGGAGCATGCTGATCATGGCTTCCAAGGGCTAGCTACTAAAAAGAAGCAGAAGGCGACTTCCAGGACATTCTGGAACTTCAGCAGCGTGAGATCATGGGGACAGTGCTGGGCAGGCCTAGACAAGTCACAAGACTGTGGGGCTCACCTAGGCAAAGGAGAGACTGGAGGGTTGCAGACACCTTGTCCTTGATTTTAGGTCACGGTGCTTTTCAAGAAGACCCCATCTGGCAGATAGAATAAGGCAGGGGCAGGGTTGGGAATGTGTTTGTGAGGGCATGCTTGTTTTAGAGACTTAAATGAGGTGATATATCCACACGTCACTTAACCCAGTGGCCAACATGTGCTCAGTAAATTGTATTGTTCATCATTGTTATTGCCAGGCCATGTAGAAGAGTGGAAAGGAGATATTTCAGAGCCTGGGTCAGAGGGAGGGATGAAAGTAAGCTAAGGACAGGACTGAGGTCAAGGACATGGAGAAAGTGGAGGCAACCCTAGTGAACCCAAAAGCCTGGGCTTGCGGGGGTATCTCTCACAATACTATGCCTCTCTTTCCTGGGAAGGATGGGAAGAGGTACGGGAACATGTAGTGTGTTTCCCTCCAAGAAGCCCCGTGTGGTCTGGGACCATTTCTGACTTGCTCATGGTGGTAGCCGAGGCAAGCAACACAATTCGGGGTGCACCGCAGGAGCTGGCAGCCCATGCTGACACCCTGCCCATAGTGCCCAACTCTTGTCTTGTCTGCTCTGCTTCCCAACAGGCAGCTTCTATATTTATTTGCATGATGACTTTCTCAGATTGCTGAAACCTACCTTGCCTTGCCGAGCAGAAGACCAAAAGTAAGGGATAGATACCACCAGGAAGGCCATCTTCAACCACTGCCCAGGAATATAAATACCCCAGATCCCGCCCTTTTCTGGATGAGATACGTCTAAGCATGGGTTATCCTTTGAGCCTCAGCGGTGACTGCAGGGGACTTGATAATATACCCCTTATTGGCTGCCTGCTCTTCCTTGACTAACTGTTCTTCTTTCCAGGTGTTTTCTTCACCTTCCAAACAAATTGAATTCTTATCTGAGGGTCTGCTTCTGTGGGAATCTGAAATAAGCCAGGGCTGTAGTTGATGAATGAATGAACCCCTGTACCTGCAGTTCCGCCTCTCTCATTGGTCACTTTGTTCCAGGAATCTCCGGTGTACAGGGCTGCAAAAGGGGCACCTACTCACTCAGAAACAAGCCCCTTCTTCGGGTACCTCCGGAACCCCATCTTTTCTTCCCAGTCCATGCCCTGTTTCTCTCTGTGTTACTTCTTTTCTCTAGCATGATCAAGATGTGCAGAGGAAGCTTTTCTGCTGTAAAGCCCTGATTTTGGAGCATTCTGCTGGCAACCCATCTCACATCAAGGAAGACCCCTCTTTCTCTTCTGTTTGTCAGAGCTGGCCTCTCTCTAGCTCTCATCCTTAATGGTTCTTTAATGGAAGCAGGCAAGAAATACACTAGACCTTTGTAGCCTTATCTCTCAGAAAGGCTGACATGATAGACTAACAGGTTGAGAGACTAGCTAAGGTTAGGGTCTGGGTCCCTGGGATCGCTGCCATTGTAGATAGTGTTTTTAATGGTTTGTTGCTGAACTACGGAATAAAATTGATTTTTATATATTGATCGTCTACCCAACAAATTTAATGAGCTTTTATTAATTGCAATGATTGTCTTTAGAGTCTCTTGTGTTTTCCATGTGGACAATCGGAACAGTCCGTAAAAAGGCAAATTTGTTTCTTCTTCCCGATACTATGTCTCCTGTTTTATATTCTGTCACTGTGATGGCTAAGACTTCCAATATCATATTGAAAAGAAGAGCAAGAAAAGATTTCCCTGTCTTCCTAATTTTAAGGAAACTGGTTAGGCTCTCCCATTAAGGCTGAGGCATTTTACAGGTTTTTGACCTGTACACTCTGTCAGGTTTAAAATGTTCCCCTAGCACGCGGAGTGTACAGCACAAAAGGTAACATGCTCACTTGTAACGTGCCCAGACATCTCCATTTGCTGAATTTACATATGCCAGGATTATTATTAATAATGCTCACTTCCATCCTCCAAAAGGTTCTACTTTGGACAACATAGTGTTTTGTTCCCTTCAAGAGAAGGGTGACAGATGCTAGGGAGGACATTTGACTACTTGAGTGTTGAGATGAATAAGAGGAACTTGGACCTTCTGTAAGACAAGAGATTCCAGAACCTTCTCTGTTTAACGGGGCAATCTCTAACCTCAAGTAACAAAGCAAGAACCATCTGCTCCTTTCCTCTGTGAATGCATAAAGCGAAATGCTCCAGAGACAGTCCCAGTATTGTACAATTTGCCGTAAGAGAAGCAAGAAACACACACAAAATGGAGTAATTATCTTATCAGAAACCAGCACAATTGGCAATCTGAGAATGAAGCCGACAACAACTTGGCCTGTCGCATGCTCTGTTTTGTCACTTATATCCCCAATATAAATGCAAAAATGGGAAAACCAGGGGCAAGATTGAATGGCAATGGATCCATGCTGAATCTGGGCATGAGCCACTTATTGAAGACATAAATTATAGTGCTGTCACCATCACCCTTCCTATTTGCAAATAAATGTTGTCGTCTAATTGTAAAAGACTTGGAGATTGTTTAACAAATCTCTCCGAGGAAGCCTTCAGCAGCAGATTGGATTCCCCAGACACCCGATTCTATCTGTCCACTTTGGCCATCTCTCTGCATGCTGGCACCCTAATCTTGAACTTCCAGACTCTAGAACTGTGGGAAATAAATTTCTGTTTATAAGTCGCCCAGTCTACGATACTTTGTTATAGCTGCCTGAACTGAGACAATAACATTTACATAAAGTTTTAAAAACATGCAAAGAAAGTATCAAGTATTTCTTGAGGCACAAACGTATATAGTAAAATATGAAGAAATGCATGGAAATTACAAACACTAAATTGGGGATAGAAGTTACAGATGCAATGTTGGGGGACCTGAGGACTTCAGCTATATTTATAATGTTTGATTTCTTAAGTAGGATCATACGTATGTGAGTGATTATCATAGCATTTCCTTATGCCTGCTTGGGTATCTTAAATATTGAGTAATGTATTTAAAAATAACACAAAATAAAGAGAATTCAAAAGACGAGATGGTTTCTTCAATATCATTCCAAGTCATTTTATGATCTGTCCATGTGTCCACTGAAATCACCTCGCTGTCCAAACTCATGAAACTCAGCTCAAAGCCTCCTCTGTCCATTCAGTGGTCTACCTTTGTTTGTCTTTTTTGTTTCCAGAAGATCAGGAGACAAGGAACGGGTACAGCTTCCTGTGGATGGTTTCTGCCCTGATTTCCTGGGACTACCGGCTCCCATCTGCCCACAGGAATGTCAGTTGCGCTGAACGATTTGGGAAGCCCAGGCAGATTCTGTCTAGCATCAGTGTGGAGTGGGCCATGTGATGACTGGAGATCCAAATCCCTTCACTTCGGGCAAGTTTTTTGTCCTCTCTGAGGCCATTTCCTCCCCTGAAAATTAGGAATCACGGTCTCTGTTTCCTGTTGCTGTTGGTGACCATGAAGAGAGACCTTGCCCGTAATGAACCTGGCAGCCTTTCTCAACCCCACGGGTCTGAAGACAGGGGGGTGCAATTCACATTTCCTTTGAAAACACCCTCTCCACTAACAATCTGCACAGAAGATTGCCTCTTTCTTCCCTTTAAATGATTGCAACATGCTGCTGACTTACATTTAATATTCACCTCCTTTGGGTTCCCTTGCTATTGATCCCAGAAACTGGTACTTATAAAAAGCTATTGAAGGACAGGGAGGAGGGCAGGAAGCATAAAATTTAATCATGTTTCTTTCAGGGCTTTCTGAATTGGAGAGGGTTTGCTCGCCTCTGCTGCCATAACAGTTCTTTCTTTTTCTCTACACAGTAAATGAGATCTTTCTTTGCTCTTCTGAATGTTTACACTTTCGTCAGAAGACAGGGCCCTTTTGATTGGTCCCATGTATCTAGAATTTCAGAATCACAGTGTCAGAGGAACCTTTAGAGGCCTCCTGACGCTGAAGGACTCCTTCCTGTAGCTGTTCTGAGAGGTGAGCACAGCTCTCTGATTGCTTCTGGTGATGGGGAGCTCATGACCTGTGGAGGAAGCAGGATTTTGAATTTGTTTTCACAGAGTCAGAGAGCCAGGAGGCCAGCTCCATTAATAATCAGATGAGCAACCTGGGGCAAAAGTTGTCACTTTTTTGTGCCTCAGTTTTCTCATCGGCAAAATGGGATGACTCCCATAATTTTACTTTCCTCCATAGACTTGTTCTGAAGCTTAGGTGAGAATTTGGGAACGTACTGAGTGCAGTGGTTTGTGGGTAGTACAACAGATACAACATAGCTATTGTTATTGTCTGCAGAATGACTAGCAGAGCTTTGCACAGACCCAGGTATCCAGAGTTCTGATCTGTGGACACTGAGTGCCTCCCTAATGATAATGACAGGTGCTTGTTCAGGGAGGATGGGCATTAAAACAGCTGGTCATGGTCCTCTAATGAAATATTGGTAATTACAAGCTACAGTGCTCAGGTACCCCATGATTACTGGGATTCTTCTAAGTATTTTTTTTGCAGAGATGGATGGGACTGTCATTTTTCACTTCATATGTGGACTTAATATAGACGTGCTCAAGAGCCCGGCCTGCCTCCAGCAGCAAGGTACAGGCTTTGGCAAGGATACTAATTAAGGGCTCAGTTTCTTGGGGAGCTTAAAAATAACATGTCCAGCCCTTTGAAAAGGCTTTAGGATAAACTCCATTCTTAATTGTTGCTGCAAAGAGTAACGTCTGGATTATGTCATAGATGTATACAGTAGAACCTCTGTAGTTGACCCCCTTCCTACATTACCAGCCCCTTAAGTTGACCTCATTTTCATAAATCAGACATGTACCACATGTACCCAACTGAAGTTCCTTGTGTTGACCACTTCCGTATTTTGAGCACAGTCCCTTCGATGGTCAACTTATGGAGGTTCTACTGTATATACACATGCACACACACACACGAGTCTCGCAGAGGTTGCCAGATATAGGGAAAATAGAGAATCATAGCCAAATATACTTTTTTTTTGTTAATTAAATCACAGCTGCATCATTGTACATTAGTGCAATCGAGGGGTACAATGTGCTGGTTTCGTATACAATCTGAAGTGTTTTCATCAAACTGTTTAACATAGCCTTCATGGCATTTTCTTTCTTTTTTTTTTTCCCAGTGGTAAGACAGAATTTATTTACAGAAAAGAATACAGAAAACACTAAAGCTCCTGGTAGAGAAAGAGAACTCAAGTGGGGAAAGAAAAGCTCTTTCCGTTTCTCTCCTGGTCTTTCCCCGTCTCCCCCTTTAGGCTTTTAGTCTCAGGGTATATATAGGTGCATGGGTTCCTTGGCCAGGAAACGAATGGCCAAATATACTTTTATTTACAAAATATTCATTACAAAATTTTGCAAAATATTTGCAAAATATCGTCTATATGTTGGCCACTTCTTTATATAATGTTGCAATGATTTCTTTCTAAATAAAGGTATATTTAGCTATAATTTCTCATTTTACCTATGTATGGCCACTTTAGGGGTCACCTTTGGGATACCTATATATACAGTTTTTCTCTTTCTGCCATATAGTTTAAAATAATAATGATTCTTGTGCTATGGGAGTGCTAAGAGAATTGGTTGGAGTATTATAATGGCTGAGTGCTGTGCCTCTTTGTCTGAATGTCCCTCTGTTTCCATCACATGGAAGATGACTGATTAAGAGTCCTTTGAATTGAGATGTCAAAGGGCCAAATTGGGTACCGGGTCTCCCTCTGAAACCAGGTAGGGATGGGAGCTTTCTGTGGGGAGGAACTTACTTTTTCCTTTTATTTATAATTTTTTTTCTGGTTATAGAAGTAAATGTGTTGTAAAACACATCAGGAAATTAAAAGCATGAGGCTGAAACTGAAATTTGTCCTGTTCTCACAATCAGAGTTATCGCCTGTTCACAGTATAGGCTGCAAATGATCTAGTTATCTTTACAAACGTGGTCAAGGCAGGGTAAGAATAATACTAATAATGCCACAAGGAAGCATTAATAGCACCAGAAAGCAAGCTTTTCTTCCTAAATATTTTACCTATTTTTATCTCATTTAATACTCACAACAATGCTTATACTATCTGCATTTTAAATGCAGAAAGTTTATGTAACTTGCCCATGGTAAGTGACAGCGTATGTTCTTAATCACTGTATCAAACAGTGTATGGAATTTTGAACACATCCTTTAAAAATGTCATTCTCTATGCCTTTTACCTTGTCAAACAAATGTTTATAGACAAGGTGCTAACAGGTTCTTGGCATTGGCAGTGTGAATGGTTGTGCTTACACACTTAGTGACTCTTTATTTCAGGGAGTACTTGTAGTGACAATGTATTTAAATCATCCCTTGGTTCTGAATATTTAGGTCATTAATTAATTAATTATTATTATATATAAAAGCCCTGCAAAGAATACCTTTCTTTACTTCTGATCATTTCCCTAGGAAAGATGCCCAGATACATAGTGATTAGTCTTGAGTTTTTGGTGCTTTTTAAGGCATTACCAACCCAGGCAGGTGAGTGTTCTGGAGACTTAGTGAGGTCATAGATGGAGGTACCCAAACGTTGAAGTCTGTGATAGGCGTGAGATAGGCAGGCTTGGGAACCTTGGGACAGAACAGGGACAGACCAGCCATATAGTGTTCCAGAAAGGGGCATCTGAACCTGCTTTCGCCAGGACAATAGAACATTTCAAAATTCCCTAATGGTAGGATGGGGGCAAGCTAATAACACCCTGTCTGTAGTTTTGGGGAGGCAGCAGAAACTCATATGCAGAGAGTAGTGATTGGAGGGGACCTTTCGCTGGGCAAGGTAACTAAGAAGTCTTTTGGGAGAACAGGGAGTCAACAACCAAGAGCAAACTTAAATTGAAAGAGCCCCCCAGAGTGTGCCACCAATAACCAGGAGAAGCTTAAGGCTAAAAACCCCAGACAAAGAGCCAAAGTGACAACCCCTTCAGGGCCCCCTGTGGTGTGTTGGAGGCTTTTCTTTCCCCTCAACAAATCTTTTGCTTTTGCTTACTTGTGGTCCAAGAATTCACTCTTTGATTCCCAAGACCAAGGACCCCAGAGGAAAAACTCAGCACTTGTATCACAAGTGCAGGGGCCCAGACCCTCTAGCGTTGTCTTTACTTCATCTTCTCTCTAACCCAGGCCTTATGAGTTCCTGGGCAGACCCCATGTAATGGACAACAGGTGACATCACCATTACGTGCCATTTGCAATCCAGGCCCGTGAGTCCCAGGTTGTGAACTTTGAGGCAGTTTAAAGCATCCCACTTTGTCATTTCACTAGGAGATGACTGGAGCTCAGTTCATCTAGACCTATGCTTCCCAACATTTATTGGCTTAAGTTTCTTCATTGTAGGACATTTTCTTAAAAAATCCTTTTTGCTTTTTAAAATTACTTTTGAAAATATTTTCATGTAGAAAAGGCTAAAAATGGGATTTTCAGGTAGGAAATGATATTAACTCATATATCATTAAAAATTGAAATTTAAAACCACTTTAAATAAAATCATAAATAATATACAAAATATAAAAAAGGCAATTTTTGTCCTTTGGTCAATTAATAACTGACAAATGATACTTCATGAGGAATGAAAACATGACTGGTTGGCAAATAGATTAAAAATTGCCATTTTCCATCATATTTGCGATCACTTATATATTTAATGTGACCCCAAATTTGACTATGTAGTGGAGCCACAGAAGTAGACAAGTTGTTTTTATGACCTGACATTTGAGATGCCTGAAATTCTGCTTAAAATTAAGTCTACTCTTTTGAAAGTAAATTTCGCATTTTGTTTCCAAATGAAGTAAGAGAGAGGATTTCAGGCTACAATTTGCAAGCCTGTCTCCACTAATAATACCTCATGGGCTGCAGGTGTTCTTTATTTTTGATAAATAAAATGTCAATTGGATAGACAGTAACTTTATTTTCTCTTTTAAAAATGACTTTTGAAGTTGTGGAGACATCTTGATGTGTTCCTTTAGCATTTTGTTCAGATCTGTGTAATTTCTAATTCTGGTCAAGGTATTCCGGGGGAGAATTTGCAGGATTGCTGTCACTCTTAGGTTGCTCAGATATTCCCACGTCCCATGGGAAAAGGACCTCATATTTGGGCTCCATCCTTGCTGACCTCTGCTGACCCCTACACAGTCTCTCTCAGCCAGTTGAAAGACTCTCAAATCATTCAACTTTAAAGGAAAAACATGTTGCTGATAGTTTTTCTTGTTTTTTAAAGAATAAAATTGGAGCAGGGAGTTTATTGCCATGATGACAGAAAACCCTGAGATGCATTTGTGAACCCTGGGGGTGATGGGGTTTTGAACTACCGATTGGAAGCTGGTCATCTGGGCAAATGTTCCTTCTGGCTCTTTGCTGGGCACTTTGAGCTGAATGCCTCACATGGGGTCTCACAGATGAAAGCCAAAATGTTTCATGCACCCCATTTAGAACCTTTTCTCAAGTAGGAGGGAGATACAGGGTTTGGCATGGGCCAGGGTGTTTGAAACCTGGGTCGGTTCCCCCAGTGTGCCTTCTCTATCTCTCTCTGGGCCTCAGTTTCCTCATCTGCAAACAAAGACACTGAATTACATGCTGTTGAATCATGTTAAGAACCCAGGACTTGGATTCTTAAGCGCAAAATCCTTTTTCAGCCTATCCCATGGCAGAACAATTTTAGGCAGTAGCAATCTGTTCCCTTGGAAAAAAATTCCCTGAAGGAAGAATTTCTATGGGAGCAGCAAACTTTGCTTAGAGGAGGGTTGAGAGAGATGCCAGGCTACCACCCTCACTCTCTTTCTCTTGGATGAACAGCGAGCTACTTTTGGGTTGCAACTTTAGAAATGATTACCTTCTCATCGGTTGTGAAACTATACCTGTGGATCTTCTTTTCATTCCCTAGGAAGGACAGAGTGCTAGGACTGAACTGTGTGTTCCCTAGATTTATATGTTGAGGCCCTAACCTCCCAATGTGATGGTATTTGAAGATGGGGCCTTTGGGAGGTAACTAGGTTTAGATGAGGCCATGAAGGTGGGGCCTTCGTGATAGGATTAGTGCCCTTCTCTTTCCCTAAATGAGGACACAGTGAGAAGGTGGCCATCTATAAGCCAGAAAGAGGGTCCTCAGTAGAAACCAAGCATACTGGCCCCCTGATCTTGGCCTTCTAGCCTCCAGAACTGTGAGACAATGCATTTATGTTGGTTAAACAAACTCTCTGTCTCTACTATTTTATATGGTAGCCTGGAGATTGGTGGGGAGTCCCAAAATTCTCTCCTGTTCCTGCTGGAGAGTGCCAAAGGAGCCAGAGTTAGGTCCCTTTCATGAGTACTCAGCTGGAGAAACTGAGATTTAGACAGGGTAAGTCCCCCAGGCAGGGCCTAGGGTGGAGCCCAAGTTGGTGGATCTCCTCTACCCCACTCCAGTTCAGGCCTTGTATACCACCTGTTTGTCTACCCTCTTCCTCCACCACCTTGTTTATCATGAAATGTTTTGGCCTCTGTGTCTTACCAAGTAATTAAGTAATTACTTTCCCTTGGGGTGGAAACTCCCAAGATTTAGACAAACTTATCATGCTTTTTTATTTTGACCTCTCTGATTTTGAAAAATCCAAGGAGCCTGGGGGAGGCAGGTCCTTCTGCTGCAGGAGAGAGAGAGCTGAGGGGTTTGGCAGAGAAGTGGTGGTGCAGGGAGGCTCCCAGGGGGGGTGGTGCCTGAGCCTGAACAAGGGGTGAGCCTGCACCTGGGCAGGGCATTTGAAGCAGGCATCGGGGCAGTTCGGTGCAGATGGTGGTCAGAGCTGGGTAGGTGGTCCACAGGAAGGTGGCTGTGCCATGGCAGGGAAGGACACTGCATACCCTAGTTTTAGACTAGGGGGTTCTTTTCCCTGCAGGCAACTAGGAGTTGCAGAAAAGTGTGGCTTACAAAGATGACCCGCCCTCTGTGTTTGCCCCAAGAGAACATCCCTGCTGGCATTTGGAAAGCAATGAGTTAATAGCTTGAGCAGCCACCTCCCCACCCTCACAAACTTCTCCACGACATGTTGGGCCATAATTCTCCCTAATAAAATAATATGAAGCTCAATTATGCTCCTGTTCCCATGTTCCTGGACTTCATTAAGCACAGAGGGATTAAAAACTTGTATAAATTAATCAATGTACCATAATCCTAAAAATTAGAAGATGAGTCCTTGAGGAAGTAATGTAATACGGGCTTTTTAATTAGCAGGGCCCCTGAGATTCATCACTCTCCCTTGCAAGTCTCCTGTTTGTGAATGGTTTTAGCTTTTGAAGGGGAAGGCCCCGCAGACTCCAGGCCTGCTGTACGGAAACCATAAAAGCTGTGCTGATCCCCCAGGCCGGTGCCCCCCTCAGAGCCAGAGTGAGATGACACATCTGTCTTTCCTTTTCTCTCACAATAGAGATAACTTTGAACAGGAAACTCAGAAAGAAGGATCCAGAGGGGGAATAAGCTCCTTTTAACTTTCTTACTGGATGTGTGGTATTAAGAGAATAGATTCTGGAGTCAGATGGATCTGGGTTTGAATCCTGACTCTGCTGCTTAGTGGCCCTTTGAAGCCCACTAAGAGGTCATTGAACCTCTTTTTTGTTGTTGTTTTTTTTTGAAACAGTCTCACTCTGTTCTCTGGGCTACAGTGCTATGATATCTGTCTAGCTCACAGCAACCTCAAACTTTCCGGGCTCAAGTGATCCTCCTGCCTCAGCCTACTGAGCAGCTGGGACTACATGTATGCACCATCACTCCTGGCTAATTTTTCTATTATTATTTTTTTTTGTAGAGATGGGGGCTAGTCTAAAACTCCTGTCCTCAAGGGATCCACTTGCCTTGGCCTCCCAGGTTGCTGCTAGATTACAGGTGTGAACCCCTGCCACCTTTAGCCTCTTAAATTCTCCATTCCCTCAAAGGTTCTAGGTCTTTGTGATAATCTCCTCCTGACATCATATGAGGACTCCCTGTCGACCCAAAGGGCTCCCTGAGCTGTCTCCTCCTTCCCCTCTTCCCCCCTTCCCATATGGGGCAAGGGGCTTCTTCTCTGGACAGGTTATCGGGTGTGGGACTCACCGCACTCTGCCTCCCTGGGCTTGGTGGCCTTGGTTTTTCTTGACCTTGTGTCTTCTTACCTTTCTCCCTCACTCCCAGCACATACATGCTCTTCTGTCCTAATAAAACCATATGCAGCCCTTCCTTGACCCCATGTCCCCCTTTAGCTATGACCTAACTTGTTCCCGCTCCACTCGCCTTCTCTGATCTCCAGTGAATCTTTATCTTAGTTGACCGTCTGGCCCCAGTGGACTTGGATGAGCCTTCCTTTCTCAGCAGAGCCCTCACTGGTTTCCTCCTGGTTCTCTGGACACTCCTGCTCAGACTCATTGCCTTCTATCCTATGAGCATCACTGTTTCTCAGACTTGCCCTCCGCCTCCCCCAGGGGGCGCTCATCCTCCCCATGAGGGCTCCACTACTGCTGCCACCATACTTGGCTCCCACAGTCCTCTCTGGCTCAGTCCTCTGCTCTGCTCCAGACTCCAAAATCCAAAGGCTCATTGGTCAGTCTGCTTTGATATCTTAGCATCTTTCAAACTCTGACAAATCCTGACCCCTTCCCTTCCCAAGGGTGTCTCTTCTTTAGTCTCAGTCAGATAATGGCATCAACATCCTCCTCGTGACTAGAATCTTCCTTCTGTTCCATGGGGGAAAGTGGGTCTCTTATGTCCCACCACATCCCTAGGCCTAGCACAGAATCCAGGGTGCAGTGGACCCTTGGAAACACAGGAAGGATGACTGGATGGATAGATGGCTCCTCTCCCTCAGGGGATGAAATAATAATTGCTTTGAGTTCATGTTGCCTGCTGGTTTCACCCAGGACAGCGGCTGTCATTGACCCTGACCTTGACCCTTCAGCACTCCTGTTTGGGAAAGATTCTGCATTTCCCCAGAGCGATCCCTCCATTCCACTCCTTGTCTTATAGTCTCTGATTTAACAAAGGGCCTCAAAAAGACCAGTGGAGGCCACCCAACCACTGCACGGAGGAAAGGAGACTCCAGTCTGTGTAGGGTGCGTATTGTGCTGACCCACACTGGGGCCCAGTCAGGGGCAGGTTTCTTTGGTGAGCAGGGGCACTGCCACTATTGTCTTTCATCTGCTTTGGCCCCACTGCCCTATGGGCTCAGTGCTTTCCAAGAAGCTCAGTCACACCACCTGTGGGAGGCGGCTGCACGCGCTTTTCCTTGCTGCCATCTATTTTTGTCCTGGCGCGTTCACCCTGTGTGTTTTGGAAAACACTGACACATACGCACAGAACGGCAGTGCTGCCAAAATTCACACCTCCTCTCCCTCGGAGGATTTTCCCTTGAAGACTGATGCTCTTGGGGAACCAGCTGCTGCCTCTGGACTGGACTGCGGACCCAGTGGGGAGCTGCCATA
The DNA here is from genome assembly GCA_963573935.1 of Arctocebus calabarensis. Classification (NCBI taxonomy): domain Eukaryota; kingdom Metazoa; phylum Chordata; class Mammalia; order Primates; family Lorisidae; genus Arctocebus; species Arctocebus calabarensis. The sequence continues at coordinate 19,319 of CAUYON010095706.1, forward strand.
AGGTGCTCTCTGCTGAGAAGTTTCTTCTCATGTGACAGAGGACATCGTAGCAGACCACTCAGGAATTTGGGTCTAGGCCTCCTCTTCTCTTTCATCAGAAACAGAGCTGAAGTTCACTTCTTCATCAACTGTTGACATTGGGTGTCCAGACAGTGGAGTGGGGCCCCCCTCCTGGCTTTTGTACCCATTGCTGGTGAGACCCCTTCTTCAATTCTTCCTCCGTTTCTTGGGGGAGTCTGGCCCCTGCCTGCCTGTCCACAGACCCACCCTCACGCCAGCCGTGGCCTCCCTTTACCCAGCTCCATCATCAGCGTGGCCTGAGGCCTGTCACTGCTCTTTTAACCAGCCATGGAGGATGAGCAGGGCACTGCCTCAGGAGCCTGGAGAAGTCAAGTCTCAGGTCTTTCCAGGACCCCCTTCTGCCTTTGTGGGTCCGACAGCTCTCAATGCCAGGAGGTCTTTCTTCCACTTGGTTGATCTTTTGTGAGCTTTCTACATGGCCCTAGCTCTGCCGTGTGGGCCCTCAAGGACAATGGACAGGGGGCTCTTTCTACTGTTTCCAAAGCCAGGACCAGCCCCATGCATTGGGGAGGCAGATTTCTGGAATGCAGAGAGATGGAACTCAGGGAACAGCCTGGAAACACAAGCGAGAGATTCCAAAAAGTTGCTCCTAAAGTCCTGACTCCCCGTGGCCACCACTGCACACACCCATGCACACACATATGGGGTTAGAGACATCTCCGCAGGTGCACCTCAGGAGAACCCGGCTGAACCCTGGTGTTCTGCACCCAAATAACCATGTGACCACAAATCAGCCGGTAGAGCCCAGTTGCGGGTCTGGAACTATCTGCAGAGATGACCTGATGGTTCAGGCTCCTTAAGGTTTTTTATGATAAAAAATAAAAATGGCAATGCAATTACAAAAGTCTAATGCTCAGGGGATGGAAGAACCAGGAATGGCTCATTGTTTTATTTTGAAAATCTAAAACAACTGTTTTCAACTTAGTGGAATCCAGTTTTGATACCAAACTCCCCTGCAAACACGTTCAATGGGCAAAATGCAGAAAAGTGAGGTGACTCTTCCAAGTTTGAGATGGGGGCTGTCCGTGCTGCCAGCCTGCTCTCCCCTCTGTTCAGCTTATCTGGGGGCACTTTAGGGAATCTTTGGAGCTTGGTTCGAAAACCACTGACCTGAGAGGATAAGGCCAGCCTAGTTTTCCCCAGGGGTCCACCCTATGGTCCTGAGCTCTGAGCCAAGTGACTTTTTAGTATCACAACAGTTGATGAAGAAGTGAACTTCAGCTCTGTTTCTGATGAAAGAGAAGAGGAGGCCTAGACCCCATTTCCTGAGTGGTCTGCTACGATGTCCTCTGTCACATAAAATTTATCCAAGAACCCCTTCACCCATGGCAACATTCCAGGGCGACCCAGGATGCTTGCAGGGATGGAATCTATTTTTCGCTGTGGCTGACCCATCATTTTCTGATGCTGAGCTTCAGAGTTTTCCTCCCAGTTCACTAGGGTGAGAATTTGGGATTTTATGAACCCTTTGAAAGTGTCCAGGCTTTATCCAAAAATCTTAGTGAAGGGTTTTTTGTTTTTTTTTTAAATTCTCCACGTCTGAAATCAGTAAATCAGAAATGTACTCAAATCATGTAGACTCCCTATGCCAACTAGGGAATGTGTTCTAGGACAGCACAGAATGTGAATTATTACCAAGTCTTTCTGCTTGGTATGTTAGGAAGTGCATTTTGACAGAGAGGTGAGAGGAAAGGCGGGAGAGGAAAGATGAAGAGGAGTTAATTCGAGATGCTTTAACTCCACATTCCTAATACGTAGGTATTCAGAGAGTCCTGAACAGCATCCCCAGACCCAGTAAAAGACACCTACTACTGATACGTAGAGATGTCAAGGAGAGGGTACCTTTTCTGAGTTCATGAGTGGGTGCTGTGTGGCCAAGTTGCCAAGAACCCCCAGAGGAAGATCAGGTCACCAGATGGAGGCCCCAGGTATGTGCTCCCACAGATGCCCTTGAACCTCATTAGGGGATGTGGGTTGCTATGGTAATGCTAACCTTGGGGTGAAGCTACAATGCAGAGAGAGAATTTTGACATCATGTAACCACGATCCCAGTTCTTCCTTAGATCTGGGCAGCTTATCCCTGTTTGGTAGGTGGGATGAAGAATGGCTTCCTAGCTGCCAAAAGCCACACCTGTCTTTATGTCACTACCTTACCTATGTGGTTTCAGGGTCTACCCAAGGCCACGTGGAGTTCCTGTCATGGTAATTTTGGGCTTGGGTCTCAAACTCTTAGAGGTGTGTGGCTTACTGTCCAAGCCAGGAGCTTTGCTCTGTTTCTAAGGGACAAGTGGGGCCTCTTCCAAGGGCTTGAGCTTCTCTTCTTAGATGCTACTGCCCTCCTCTTAGCAGGCAGGTGGCCTTGGGCATCTCCAGATGCTGAAGGGTCAAAGTAGCCATGAGGAGGATACTCCTGCCCGCTGGAATATTACTGACCAGGAGAGAAAGAGATAGATGTCATCTTTCTCATCCACAAGCTCATATGCTCTTTCTTTGAAATTACAAGTATTCTTCGCCTGAATGTATCTGTACATTTTTCTTCCCTCCTACCCTCTCTCCTCCCTTCCCTTTGCCTCTCTCCTCCCTCCCTTCTCTCCCTCCTCACCTTCTTCTTTCCCATCCTTCCTTCCTACTTCTCTTTACCCTCCAAAACAAAAATTGAGAACCTCATCAAGGGCTTAGTAAGCCTTAACCTTAACAAGTGCTGAGTAAGCTCTGGGCCTGTCCAGAAGAAGACTACCATATAGAGGGGAGGAATCTGATTGCACAGCGAGAATCCATGGAATTCTGCAGAGGAGGCTGTGAGTGCAACGTCTGGGGGTGGGGGCGATGGGTAGGGTGGCCTCAGTAGGAGCCAACCCTGGAGCTGAGTCTTGAAGGAAGATTTCCAGGTGAGCAGAGGGTCTAGTCTGTGCAAAGACAAAGGACAGACTGGATGACTCCTTAGTACTTTTCTGCGTTAGTCACCAAGGCTGGCTGTGATGACGACATTGGTGGCCTCCCCTTCATCCTTCTCCTGCTCTGAGTGGCCCCCCATTGTGTTGTAGGTGTGCTGCCCACCTCCTCATTAGAACAGAGCTCATTTCAGGGTCTAGAGCTGAAGGGAGCCCTGGGGGGCTGCAGCACGTGGTGCAGGGAGAAAAACCTAAAACAAAGATCAGGTGGCCAGGCCACAGCACTCCTCATCTCCAGCAGATACAATATTAAAACGAACCTGGGGGAGGCAGAAAGCTTCCAGATTTCTCTCTAAGTTCTTTTTTCATTTCCAGGAGCTGCTATCATCTCAGGGTGGGTGGGATCTTCTTCCTTCCTAGCTAATCTTAGAGGCCTCCTAAGAAAGTGGGCTGTGGAGATAGAAGCCCAGGAGCTGAGGTTAAGGTGAGGTTAAGGTCAGGGCTGAGGCTTACAGGCAGAGCAAGGCCGTGGGACTTTATGTGTGGACTGAACCCAGAATTCGGGATTCTTGAGGGTTGTTCCAGGCACCAAGGAGTCTGGCCATGTCTATTTAGAACGTCAAAGGATGTGATAAGAACTTGCACAATTAAGGGCAAGGTTGCTTCCCTTGATAAGGTTTCCAGAATCTTCCCTCCCCTTGTCTCAGCCCTCCCTCCGGAAGTGGGCGGGAAGTGGACAGAAGTGGGGCCAGAGTGGGGTGACAGGCAGATGGGCTTAGTGGGAAGGGACTTTGGAGGTTGTAATGTTATGTTTTCTGAAAGTGTCTTTCCTGGTGTTGGGTTTGAACTGAAGATTTGGTTACCTGGTTCCAGGCCACTTAGTGTAATCCTCTCACAGCCACTTTCTGAATCCGTGTCCTCCCAGGACCCCCAGGGAGGTGAGTGGAGCCCCTGTCACTCTCCACTATTCATATCACAGGATGCCCCATCTAGGATAATGCAAAGTTCCTTCTTTGAGAAGGAAGGTTCTGCCCCATGAGCTCTCACACCCTCTGCTGTATGAACATGCCCTGTTGGGGTGCCCTGGGCCTTCCTGCTATTCTAGTCCTTCTGCCAGGGCCCCCTCCCCCCGTGCTGTCTGCTCTGTGTGCCCACCACCCATTCAGCTCAGCTGTTGTCTCTCTTAGAAACTCCCTCCTCCTACCCCTTTGGCTGCCCTTCATTCATCATCGAGGGTCTAATCAGTTTTCACTGCTGGGCTCTGGGCTCCAGGAAGGTGGCACTCACATCCCATCATACAGCCTGATATGATGACCAAGTGGACACTGGGCAGAGATCAGCAGGTGGGCTGCAGGCCAGGCTGTGGCCTGTTCTCACTGTGCATGTTTCAGGATAGACTCTGTTATATCCAGGGACTGAGCTGGACCTGCACTTTGTAATTTCAGAAACACATTTCTCATCAAAAGTTTTCTCTAGTACTCAGGCCAAGGCCAAGCATAGGGACCCACACAAGGATTGCTCAGACTGTGGAACCAGATAGGTCTGGCTTCAGATCTCTGCTGTCACAAGCTGTGGGGCTTTGGAGAAGGACACTGTGCCTTCCTGAGCCTGTTTCATGATCAATATAGTGGGAACAGTAATGTCTGTGTTACTGGGAAACTGTGAGCCTGAATCAGATACCATATTCAGAGTGCTTAGCACAGCACCTGGAATGCATGGAAGCCCACTGAATGGTAGCTGTTAATAATAAATGCAGGCTGAAGGAATGCAGGGATGAATGAACGTCTAGGAAACCTGCAGCCGAATGTGTGCCATTAATGCTACCTCTCTCTCATCCCAGCCTGAATAAAATATACAAAGGGTTTGAAGAAGGCCATTGGCTGTTGCTAACTTTCTTTCATAACAAGAAATCTCACTGCCATGACCAGGGCTCCTTTGTGACCTGGGAAGGGGGATGGATTAATGATACCCCATTTTTACTTCTGGACTCCAAAAGCAAGCAGCCCCCTCATGGTACCCACAAATTCCTTCTCTGCTCACCGTATGTGTCCGTGGAAAATGGAGGTGCACCTGTGTCAGTGACGAGCGCAGAGGCATTTTCCCCGCGGTTGCCTGGACAATTTTGTCTCGACACCTGCAAACAGCCTTCTTTTTTCCTCTTCTCCAAATCAAAGTGAGCCTTTGATTTCTTTGCAGGGAGGACAAGGAGAGAGCAGAGCAATTAGACACTTGGCTGGCCCCTCTCCAAGGTTGGAGCTGTTTTTAGCTCTGCCTTTCAGGTAGGCGGGCCTGGCCTTGGTGTCTGGGCCCAACCTGGTAGATTAAATAGCAGCAGAGGACTGTTGGGGCAAACAGGATTCTGCCGTAAATGACAGGGTTTTCCACCACAACACGTGTTGTCTTTGTCCAGATGCTCTCTGGATGAATGACCTGGTGTAATCAAAAGCAACAATCACCCCCCCTCCCCCATATATTTGTAGTGGAGAATAAAAACATTTTCTAATCTGACACTGCACGCCCCTGTGAGAATTAAGAAAATGCATACAAGGCAAAATTATGGAGCACTGGAGGAATCCTGAAGCTGCCAGGAGGAGAAAGAAGGTTTCCCACATGGCACATGTATGTCAGGACCACTCCTGGGGGCCTGGGACGGACAAGGAGTCGGGTGGCTGGGGGACAAAGGAGAAGTTTTGCTTTTTAAGCAAGAAGGTCCATTTCGGGAGGCACATGGGTTCCAGGCTGATACAATCTGTTGGCAAAAATAACTCTGGATTTGGATCTAACGAAGACTATAAAAGAGAAGCTCCGAGACTTGTTTTCCAGCCTTGTGGGAGTCGGGGTGTTTTAAATGAAGGGCAGATGTAGCCCGAGGCCAGAATCCTCCTCCCCCAGTCCTGCTGTAACCTTATTAAAGAATAGAAATAAAAGCAGGACTTTTATGGTAAGAAAGAAAAGGCATGACAAGGCCGCTTTCCGCAGCCTAGAGAGGGGTTCTGGGGACACACACGAGGACATGGGATCATGGCTCTCTGCAAGGAATCTCAGGGAGGGGATAGGCGGGTGGAGGCCGTGGGCAGTGCAGGAGGCCCTGATCTGTCAGGGCTGAGGTTGGAGGGGCAGGAAGGGGGCTCGGAGCTACTGCTGCACTCCGCCCCGCCCCCGCCAGGTTAGTCCCCCCACAGCTCTGGCACGGCTACATGTGACTGTGCGTGTAAAGGGACAGCTGCAGGGGCTCAGCTTTCTAAGGTGGCCCAGCACCTGGCACCTGGAGGGGCTCAGACTGTTACTCTGCTGACGCAAAGGAAAAGCCCGTCCTCTCCGCAGCCGGGGCTCCTCACCTGGTGCTCCAGCGAGTGGGTGCGTCCCGCACTTCCGGTTTCGGGTGGGGGCGGCTCTTTGGACTGAGTTAGAGCCTCCTCTGCAGCTGTGGCCATCTGGCCCTGACCTCTCTCGTCTGCATCTTGGGTCCTTGTTTGGGTAATGGGCCCCTCAGCCCCTCTTGAAGAATTAAGAGGGGCGTTAACACGGGTGTAGGGCCTGGACCTTGGCCTGAATGCGGACGTCAAAATGGCACCCTCAGATGCTCACAGACAGGCAAGTCGGGCATAGAAAGCCCCGGGACCGGGATAGGAGTGCGGAAGGCCCGGATTCCCATTTCTGGAAGGACCCAGTTCCTTGGACAGTGAATGTGGGAAACAGATTGGCCAAATGATAGGACCTGGCCTGGGGATGGGGGTCAGTGAAGGGCTCTTCTACTACTTAGAAGCTGGAGTCTGGGCAGGGAAACTGAGGCAGGGGCGCCAGTGGAAGAAGGGCATCACCAGTGGACAGAGGCAGGAAGCCTGCTGCTAGGTGACCCAGAGTCAGTGCAGGGCTGGTCTTGTGGGAGCCAGCACGGAGGGGCCGGAGAGGTCTTCAATCGGGTACATTCAGGGTGCATGATGGCGGAAGTGTTTCATCCTGTCTGCCTTTAATTCTTCTAACACTCCTCCTGGCTCCAGCCTTTCCGGATGCAGTCTGGTATTTTTTTTTTTTTTTGTAGAGACAGAGTTTTATTTCATCGCCCTCCGTAGAGTGCCGTGGCGTCACACAGCAACTTCCAATTTCTGGGCTTAAGCGATTCTCTTGCCTCAGCCTCCCGAGTAGCCGGGACTACAGGCGCCCGCCACAACGCCCGGCTATTTTTCTGTTTTTGCAGTTTGGCTGAGGCCGGGTTTGAACCTGCCACCTTCGGTATATGGGGCTGGCGCCCTACTCCATGAGCCACAGGCGCCGCCCAGGATGCAGTCTGTTTTCTGTGTAAATCACCAGTCTGAGCCTGCCGCTCTCCCTCACCCCAACCCCTCCCATGGCTCCCAAGTACTTCTAGGAGAGAGTCCAAACTCCTTAACAGCTTATGCAAAGCCTTCTGTAATCTCTGCAGGCTCTCTCCTCTCAGCCCTTCCATTCTGGGGTCCAGCTGGGATCCCCTGAAGAGACCACTTGCTGCTCTGCACATTTGTTTCACACTGTCACAGACAGAGCCAATGCCCCACCCCCAACTTTCTCTCTGTACCCAAGGCACCTACATCTTTGATGGACAATTCCCATATCTCACTGTGCCTGCCTAAGGGGTAGGATGGCTGTGCTGGGTGGGACTAGGGGGCACCTCAGTGAAGAACAGGAATCGGAGAATAAATACCCAGCTTCCAAGGGCCTCTACGGGAGAAATCTGAGGTTGCTCTATGCAGTTTTTCAAAGGGTCCCCCCAGGAATTGCATCCGAGTGCCCCACTTTGATCCACTCGTCCATGCATTTATTCCTTCCTCTCTTCTCCAGTCCCTCACTGGCTTCCTGGGATCACCTCCCAAATATTCACTCACACCCAAAGCAGGACTCATATACAGTTCCTTCCATCTGGAATGCTGGCTTCTCCCGGGTTGTCAACCACTATCTTGGGCATTCTGGGCAATCTTCCCTGAGAGGGGCCTCCCCTCTGTGCTCCCAAGGCATCTGGCTCTGTCCTGTGTCCAGCATGCTGGTTGGCATAAACCGACTGGTCTGTGTGTTGTGGGGCCCCCTCTGCATCAGGGACCCTGCACTCATGTCTGTGTAGCCAGTGGTTAGCACAGAGCTTGGTGAGTACTAGTGTTTCAACAGATAACGCATTCAAGGTCTGGCCTAATGAGCATTTGCAAATATTAGCGGTCTGGTGGTGGAAACAGCAGCAAATAGTGTTTTCCATGTTTTACAGATGCTTCTCCCCTCAGCCAATATATTTAAAAGAGTTTTAAAATCATACCTTGCATACATGTAGGCACTATTATGTGAGGCTGAGTCTCACTTGAACTTGGCCGTGAGCAGCTAGTACGACTTCATTTTACAGGTCTGGCCATTGAGGCATGGGGACTGGTTGGCTGGTCCAAAACAATAGCCAAAAGGTGGAGATTGCAGTCCAGAGGGGTTAGGCAAATGGTCCAGAGATACATAGCACAGAGGCAGCAGGGGAGAGCCCACCAGACCCCAGGCTGTCTGTGTCTAGAATCTACTTCCTTTTCCCCTTACCATTGTCATAGAGTGGGTGCCTGTTGGTGCCGGCGGCTTTCTGTGCCGTCCACCCCTCCACTCCTCACTCAACCCTCACAAAGACTGGGTTGTGGGGGGCAGGGGCAGGGATGCAACTCTGTTTTTCCAGATGAGGAAACTGGGACTCTGAGAGAAGATAGAGCCAAGCTTCTCCTCCAGGTCAGTCTGACTCTTAGGCCAGAGCTTTTTCTCTAGGGCCAGCCCTTTCCTTTTCCTTAAACCTTCCCATAATTTATGCCCCAAGAGAGAGCACAGGGCAAGGAGTATTTCAGGGATCTATCCGGGGAAGGTGCACAGGGAGGTGCTGATTATAGGCCTGGGGGACTCGGGGCTCCTTGCAGAGATGCAGGTGCTGGGTCAGACCCTCAGCACAGCCAGAGGCAGGGCCGTGGGGACGTGGATGCCTCCGGTTCACAGGCTTTCCTTAGCGGAGTGAGGAGGCAGTCAGGAGGAAGACGAGGAGGAAGAGGAGGGTGAACAGGAGCAAGGGCTTCCCCTGGACTTGGGGTAAGGGTGTCTCCCTTCTCTGGCCAGCCTGCACCAGCCCAGCCTCAGGGGTTTTCTAGAAACAACTCGAGCTGTCTTCTTTCCCCTTTGGAGAGGTTGGAGAGCAGGCGGAGAAGGCCAGACGTTGGCCCGAGAGGAGAAAGGCATTTCTTCATTTCCAGCTCAAGTGGCCTTGGCGGCTCCTGCCCCGCCCCCAAGTCTTCCATCCATCACTCACCAGGTCACAGGTTCTCTCCCTGTGTAGAATCTGTCCCCCGGCTCCTTTACGTACTCTTGTGTGGTCCTGGCCCCCTTCAGTGCTCTCCAAGGTGACCACAGGAGGCTCCTTGCTGTGCTTCCTGTGCCGAACTGTTCATGCCCCATACTGGCCTCCGAGTGACCTGGCCATTTTCCCCTCCTTCCTAGACCCTTTTGTGGCTTCCCATAATGATCCTGCTCACTTATGCAGAGTCACAGGCTGGCAACCTGGTTGAAAAAGGAAAATTCTGATTGCTAGTGTTTGCTGATTGCTGTGGTATAAAGACTCCCACTACGGCTGATACCAAAATGTCGGTGGTTTTGGCTGGTGACATTTTAGGATATTTAACAATAGCTCTCCTTGGGTAGTGGGACCCAGGACACAGTACTGCTCAGGGGCCCAGCACTGGCATTTATCTTTGTTGATGTCCTTCCCCAGCCTGGTATGTCCTCTTCTCTGCTCTGTGTTTGTCAAAATCTTCAATCCCTTGTCTCACTGCTGGCCCCACTGGCTCCAGAATGCTCCCAGAGTCTGTTCCTTATTGCTCTGGAAGTTGGAAGTATTCATGGCTATCGACACCCAATTTGCTCTTTCTTCCTAGCCAGATCCCAAATCATCCCTTAATGCAGAGGGTCTGTTTCTGAGGCCCAGGCATCATCTGTGAATTCCAGGTGTTAGAAACATATGTCAGGAATCAGGCTATTCCAGTAAAGACGGATTGAGCACCAGCAATGTCAGTTAGTCTTTGAAAAACTGCCAGTGGGGGAAACACCAGTGCCAGCCTGGAGCCCTGCTCCCGGGGATCTGGGGAGCTGGTGCTGGGTTTCACAGGCATCAGGACACAGAAGCCACAGGGCAGCAGCTCCAGCCTTTCATGGTGATGAGCACCTTTGTGTGGATGTGATTCTCCATCCAGTTGTGACTTTCTCTTTACCTCTCTGGGTGGAGAACATTTATCCTGATTATCAGGTGATGTGCCCATTAATGGGAAATAAAAAAAAAATGACTCACGGGGAAGTTTCAAGGTCAAGATGTTCCCTTTCTTTTCAGAGCTCAGCTCTGCAGGGAAGAAAAGGGAGGACCACTTCCACTTTTTCTGTCTAGTACCCAAAGGGGCACAGTGACTTCCCAGATTGAACTAGAAATCTGTCATCCCTACTCCAAAACTTCACCACCTTCTGCTTCTTACCATGAAAAGACTGAGTCTGGTATTAAAGAATGTTTGATGTTAAAATAAAACCTATAGACAAAATCCAAAATCAAACAGATTAATAATACCCAGTGCTGTCAAGGCTGTTGAAAAGTGGCATTCTTGTATGTCATCAATGGGAGAGTAAATTGGCTCAATCTTCTTTTTGGATAGTACTTTGACATTGACTAGAACAGTGTTTATATTTAAGGATTCTGTAAAATTTATATAAATGCTAGCATGAGTCCATTAAAGACATGGATATAAATAGGATTTTTTATAACAGCAAATACTAGAAATTACCTCAATATTCATCAATAGGATGTTAGTTGAATCAAGACCAATAAATATGCTTATAAAATGCAACAAATCTTTTCATTTTACTGTGTGATTGATCCATAGGTGATGACTTGGAAGAAATCCATGGTAAGGAGAGGCAAAACAAATTGTCTCTTGTTCACAGCTATATCCCCAGAATTTGGTTCAGAAGCTGCCTAACCCCAGGAGGTGCTCTATAATCATGGTTTTTATTACCGTTGTCAGCAAACCATGAATAAAGCTTGATGAATAAATTTTACTTTGTAAAATCCTATGTAGAAGCATAGAAAAAATTTGGATGAGACCCCCATGAAAATGTTAATAGAGATTACCTCTGGAGTAGAATTGGCAATGAGGAAATGAGACACTCACTGTATTTTGTACATTTCAGTATTGTTTGAATTTGATATGAGTTTGTATTATTTTTGTAATTACAATAAAAACCAAACAGAAATGGAAGAAAGATCCCTTTACCATCTTTTCCCTACAGCTGCGCTGAGTGTCTGCTATGAATGCCCCCAGCAGACAGACTCAGGCCTTTGTTGTCCTGCCTCTCTTAATTCTTCGCTGGTGAAGCATGGATAATAAAAACTCTTCTCAGGGCTGAGAGAGAGAATTATATGGGCAAGGGCTCAATGCTGTCCCACCACATAGAAGTCACTCATCACTTTTTTTTTTTTTTTGTAGAGACAGAGTCGCACTTTATCGCCCTGGGTAGAGTGCCGTGGCGTCCCACTGCTCACAGCAACCTCCAGCTCTTGGGCTTAAGCGATTCTCTTGCCTCAGCCTCCCTAGTAGCTGGGACTACAGGCACCCGCCACAGCGCCCGGCTATTTTTTTGTTTTGCAGTTCAGCAAGGCCGGGCTTGAACCCGCCACATTCGGTATATGGGGCCGGCGCCCTGCTCGCTGAGCCACAGGAGCCGCCCCAAATTAGAACTCTTTAACAATACCCATATGAACTTTAAAAGACTGAAACAATAGAGCCAAGGAAAATGGTTCGTCCATTCATTCATTAGACTCCATTAATTAAGAACCTAGCCGGGCAATGCGGGGCTGGAGGGTGCTTTGATCTAAGTAACAGAAGAAGCCAAGTTCTCCTTCTCCACGTTCAGCACTCTAAGACGTGCTGTGAGTGTAACATACAAACTCGATTTTGAAGCTGTAGTATACAAAAAGAAGGTAAAACATCTCATTAATATTTTTATATTGCTCACATGGTTAATCATACTTTTGATATGATAAATATAAAATCAATTTCCTCAGCATTCGCATTTTTACGTTGGAGCTACTAGAAAACATAAAATTACATGCACAGTTCACATCGTGTTCCTGTCGGACGTGGCTGCTCCGGCATCCGAGGGATGAAATGACCCAGCTGTGGCTTGGCAGGCCGGGGAAGGCCAGGAAAGGAGGGAAGATGGGATCTCGCCACCATGGGGATAAGAATCTGAAGCAAAAAAGGCGAGTCTGCAGGGCATTATGGTATCTCACAGGAAAACGTGTGTGGGGAGTTGCTGTCTGAAAAAGAGATCTGTCCCATCATCTTCAGAACTTTACGACAAGATGCTTCGAGCAGATCAGGTCTCCTCCTTCCTCCCACTGAACTGAACTCACAGTTTGTCGGGTGTTTGTTCTCGGGGAACTGTGAGCCAAGGAAGTGCAGACGGACAGCTTCTCAGAATAGAGCTGGAAGCACGCCCATACTCACGTTAGAAAAGCATCCACCTGCAGGGGCCACCCTCATCGCGTGAAGGCCGCGTCATCACGCGCGAGGTCACCGTAGTATAGGAGCAGCTCTCTGGGTAATTATGTGTGTCACAGATACAGACACACACACACACTCAGACTCAGACTCACACATTTGCACACACTCACACACTCTCACACTCACACACACAAGACCACTACAGAGTTCCCTGGTGTAAGGCACCATCTCCGGGTGTGTCCTCTGTTGCACGGTTTCTTTAATTCCTTTACATCTTTTGAATATAACTGTGTCCTCGTCTATATTACACCAAACTCAAATACGCCAATTGTAC
>CAUYON010095708.1:0-15459 GCA_963573935.1 Arctocebus calabarensis
CACCATGATCCCTAAACCAGGGGAAGACTCAACAAGAAAATAAAATTATAGACCAATATCACTAGTGAATATTGATGTCAAAATACTCAATAACATCCTAACAAATAGAATCCAGCAACACATCAAACAAACTATACACCATGACCAAGTGGGTTTTATCCCAGGGTCTCAAGGCTGGTTCAATAAATGTAAATCTATAAATGTAATTCAGCACATAAACAAATTAAAAAAGAAGGACCACATGATTCTCTCAATTGATGCAGAAAAAGCTTTTGACAATATCCAGCATCCTTCATGACCAGAACACTTAAGAAAATTGGTATAGAAGGGACATTTCTTACACTGATATAGGCCATCTACATCAAACCCACAGCCAATATCGTATTGAATAGAGTTAAATTGAAATCATTTCCACTTAGATCAAGAACCAAGCAAGGTTGCCCATTGTCTCCATTGCTCTTTAACATTGTAATGGAAGTTTTAGCCATTGAAATTAGGGAAGAAAAGGCGATCAAGGGTATCCACATGGGATCAGAAATCAAACTTTCACTCTTCACAGATGATATGATTGTATACCTGGAAAACACCAGGGATTCTACTACAAAACTTTTAGAAGTGATAAAGGAATACAGCAGTGTCTCAGGCTACCAAATCAACACTCATAAATCTGTAGCCTTTATATATACCAACAATAGCCAAGCTGAACAAACAGTTAAGGACTCTATTCCATTCACAGTAGTGCCAAAGACAATTAAATATTTGGGAGGTTACCTAACAAAGGAGGTGAAAGATCTCTATAAAGAGAACTATAAAACTCTAAGTTAAAGATGTTAACAAATTGAAAAACATTCCATTCTCATGGCTGGGAAGAATCATTGTTAAAATGTCCATACTACTCAAAGAAATATACAGTTTTAATGCAATTCGTATTAAAGCTCCATTGTCACATTTTAAAGATCTTGAAATAATAATACTTTGTTTTATATGGAATCAGAAAAAAACCTCGAATACCAAGACATTACTTAGAAATAAAAACAAAGCAGGAGGAATCACAATACCAGACCTGAGACTGTAATATAAATTTATAGTGATAAAAACAGCATGATACTGGCACAAAAACAGAAATGTAGATGTATGGAACAGAATAGAGAACCAAAAGATGAACCCAGCTACTTACTGCTACTTGATCTTTGACAAGCCAATTAAAAACATTCAGTGGGGAAAAGACTCCCTATTTAACAAAAGGTGCTGGGCGAACTGACTGGTGACCTGTAAGACTAAAGCTGGACACACACCTTTCACCATTAACTAAGATAGACTCTCATTGGATCAAAGATTTAAACTTAAGACATGAAACTAGGAGAAAGTGCAGGGAAAACTCTTAAAGGAATCGGCCTGGGTGAATTTTTTATGAGGAGGACCCCCCAGGCAATTGAAACAGTGTCAAAAAAACACTACTGGGACCTGATCAAACCTAAAAGCTTCTGCACTGCTAAGAACATAGTAAGTGTAGCTGGCAGATGGCCCTCAGAATGGAGAAAATATTTGCATGTTATGCCTCCGACAAAGGTTTAATAACCAGAATACACAAGAGAACTCAAACATATTAGCAAGAAAAGAACAAGTGATCCCATCTCAGGATTGGAAAAGGACTTGAAGAGAAACTTCTCTAAAGAAGACAGGCGGATGGCCTACAGATACATGCAAAATGCTCACCATCCTTAATGATCAGAGAAATGCAAATCAAAACTACTTTGAGATATCATCTAACTCCAATAAGATTAGCCCACATAACAAAATCCCCAAACCAGAGATGCTTGCATGGATGTGGAGAAAAGGGAACACTTCTACATTGCTGGTGAGAATGCAAACTAATATATCCCTTTTGGAAGGATGTTTGGAGAATACTTAGAGATCTAAAAATAGACCTGCCATTTGATCCTATAATTCCTTTACTAGGTATACATCCAGAAGACCAAAAATCACATCACAATAAAGATATCTATACCAGAAAGTTTATTGCAGACCAATACATAATTGCTAAGTCATGGAAGAAGCCCAAGTGCCCATCGACCCACGAATGGATTAATAAATTGTGGTACATGTATATGATGGAATATTATGCAGCCTTAAATAAAGAGGGAGACTTTACCTCTTTCATGTTTACATGGATGGGCTGGAACATATTCTTCTTAGCAAAGGATCTCAAGAATGGAAGAAAAAGTATCCAATGTACTCAGCCCTAATATGAAGCTAATTTATAGCTTTCATATAAAGGCTAAAACCCAATTATAGCACAAGAATATGGAGAAAAGGGAAAGGGGGAGAGGATGGGTAGAAGGAGGGCGATTGGTGGGATCACACCTACGGTGCATCTTAGAAGGGAACAGGTGAAACTTACTAAATGTAGAATACCAATGTTTACATATAGTGATTATGAAAATGCCATGAAGGCTATGTTAAACAGTTCAATGAAAATATTTCAGATTGTATAATGAGTCAGCACATTGTACCCCATGATTGCATTAATGTACACAATTTTGATTTAATAAAAATTAAAAAAAAAAAAATACTAGAAGAAAGTACAGGGAAAACTCTTGAAGAAATCAACCTGGGTGAATATTTTATGAGGAGGACTCCCCAGGCAATTGAAACAGTATCAAAAATACACTACTGGGACCTGATCAAACTAAAAAGCTTCTGCACAGCCAAGAACATAGTAAGTAAAGCAAGCAGACAGCCCTCAGAATGGGAGAAAATATTTGAAGGTTATGCCTCCGACAAATGTATAATAACCAGAATCCACAGAGAACTCAAACGTATTAGCAAGAAAATAACAAGTGATCCCATCTCAGGGTGGGAAAAGGACTTGAAGAGAAACTTCTCTAAAGAAGACAAGCGCACGGCCTACAGACACATAAAAAAATGCTCACCATCCTTAATCATCAGAGAAATTCAAATCAAAAGTACTTTAAAGTATCACCTAACTCCACTAAGATTAACCCACATAACAAAAACCCAAAACCAGAGATGCTGGTGTGGATGAGAAAAGGGAACACTTCTATACTGCTGGTAGGAATGCAAACTAATACGTTCCTTTTGCAAGGATGTTTGGAGACTACTTAGAGATCTAAAAATAGACCTGCCATTTGATCCCATAATTCCTTTACTAGGTATATATCCAGAAGACCAAAAATGACATCACAATAAAGATATCTGTATCAGAATGTTTATTGCAGCCCAATACATAACTGCTAAGTCATGGAAGGAGCCCAAGTGCCCATTGACCCATGAATGGATTAATAAATTGTGGTACATGTAAACCATGGAATATTATGCAGCCTTAAATAAAGATGGAGACTTTACCTCTTTCATGTTTACATGGCTGGAGCTGGAACATATTCTTCTTAGCAAAGTATCTCAAGAATGGGAGAAAATGTATCCACTGTACTCAGCCCTACTATGAAGCTAATGTACAGATTTCATTTGAAAGCTAAAACCCAGTTATAGCACAAGAATATGGGGAAAGGGGCAATGGGAAGATGGGTGGAGGGAGGGTAATTGGTGGGGCCACAACTATGGTACATTCTAGAAGGGTACAAGTGAAACTTACTAAATGCGGAATACAAATGTCTTCATACAATAACTAAGAAAATGCCATGAAGGCTATAAAACAGCCTTGAATATATTAAACAGTTTAATGAAAATATTTCAGATTGTATATGAAAGCAGTGCATTGTACCCCATGATTGCACTAATGTACACAGCTATGATTTATTAAAAAAACAATCCCAGAACAACAGATGCTGAAGTGGATGTGGAGAAAAGGAACACTTAGATAGAGTTGGTGAGACAGCAAACTAGTACAACTCCTATGGAAAGCTGTATGAAGATACCTCAAAGAACTAAAAGCAGACCTCCCATTTGATCCAGCAATCCCACTATTGGGTATTTACCCAAGGGAAAAAGTCATTTGCATTTTTCTTGCAGCAAAATTCACAATTAAAAGATGTGAAACGAACTCAATTGCTCATCAATACATGGCTGGATTAATAAAAAGCAGTATATGTATATGATGGAGTACTACTCAGCCATTAAAAAAAAATGGTGAACTAATACTTCTTGTAACAACCTGGATCAAATGGTAGATCTAGTTTGAGTTCTTTAAGGATTCTTCATACTTCCTTCCAAAGGGTTGCATTAGTTTGAAGTCCCACCAACAGTGTAAAAAATGTTCCCTTCTCTCCACATCCACTCCAGCATCTGCAGCTTTGAGATTTTGGGATGTGGTTTTGATTTGCATTTCTCTGATGATCAGGGGCAATGAGCACTTTTTCAAATGTATGTTAGCCATTCATCTGTCTTCGTTAGGGAAGAGTCTATGCATCTCTCTTGCCTAGTGGTAGATGGGATTTTTTACTCTTTTTTTATTGATTAATTTGAGGTCTCTGTAGAATCTAGTTATCAACTCTTTGTCAGATTCATACCCTGCAAATATCTTTTCCCATTCTGAAGGTTGTCTTTTTCCTTTACTTGTGTCTTTAGCTGTACAGAAGCTTTTCAGCGTAGTTAAGTCCTATTTGTTTATTTTTGTTATTGTTGCAATGACCCCTGAAGTCTTTTTCATAAAATCTTTCCCCAGTTCAACATTATTAAGAGTTTTTCCCATACTTCCTTGTAAGATGTTTCTTATTTCATGCCTTAGATGTAAATCTTTCATCCACCTTGAGTCAATTTATGTAAGGGGTGAAAGATGTGGGTCCAGTTTCAGTCTTTTACATGTGGGTATCCAGTTCTCCCAGCACCATTTGTTGAATAGGGATTCTTTCCCCAACTGTATGCTTTTGCTTGGTTTATTGAAGGTCAAAAGGCAAGTAGAGACTGGTTTCAACTCTTGATTTTTTATTCTGTTCCACATGTCTAGGTCTCTATTTTTTTGCCAATACAATGCTGTTTTGATTACTGTAGACTTGTAGTATAACCTGAAGTCTGGTAGGGTGGTGCCTCCAGCTTTGTTTTTATTACTAAAAATAGCCTTGGCTATACAAGGTTTTTTTCTGGTTCTGTACAAAATGAAGTACTATTTTTTCAAGTTCTTCAAAGTATGATGTTGGTATTTTAATGGGGATTGCATTGAATCTGTAGATTGATTTGGGTAGAATAGACTTTTTGACAGTGTTTATTCTTCCCAGCCAAGAGCCTGGTGTGTTGTTCCTTTTGTCAATGTCTTCAGCTATTTCTTTTCATGAGGGTTGATAATTCTCTTTGTAAAGATCTTTCACTTCTTTGTTCAGTGTATTCCTAAGTATTTCATTATCTTTGAAGGTACTGTGAAGGGAATTATGTCCTTCATTTGCTTCTCGACTTGGCTGTTATTGGTATATACAAAGGCTTCTGATATGTAGACATTGATTTTATACCCTGAGACATGACTATTTCCTGATCACTTCCAGGATGTTTGTGGTTGAATCTCTGGGGTTTTATGAGCATAAGATCGTATCACCAGCAAAGAGCAAGAGTTTGATCTCTTCTGCTCTCATTTGGATGCCCTTTATATCCTTCTCTTGCCTGAATGTATTGGCTAGAAGTTCCAGCACAACGTTGAATAATAGTGAAATAATGGACATCCTTGTCTGGTTCCAGCTCTAAGTGGAAAAGCTTTCAGTTTTACTCCATTCAGTTTGATGTTAGCTGTGGGTTTATCATAGATGGCTTCAATAACCTTAAGAAATGTGCCACCCATGCCTATTTTCTTGAGAGTTCTTTTTAGAAAAGGATGCTGAATTTTCTCAAATGCTTTCTCTGCGTCTATTGAGAGGATCATATGGTCTTTGTTTTTGCTTCTATTGATATGACTTATTAAATTTATAGTTTTGTGTATATTAAACCACCCTTGCATCCCTTGGATAAGCATACTTGATTGTGCTGAATTTTTTTTTAATGTATAGCTGCAATCTATTAGCTAAGACTTCCTGGAGTATTTTTGCATCAATATTCAGTAATGAAATTGCTCGGCAGTTCTTTTTAGTTCAGTCCTTTCTTGGGTTTGGATCCAAGGTGATGTTTGCTTCATAGAGCATGCTGAGGAAGGCTTCTTTCTTCTCTATGTTTTGGAATAGGTACTGCAATATAGGTACAAGCTCATCTTTAAATTTGTGATAGAATACTGATGTGGTGCCTTCTGATTCCAAGCTATTTGTTGTTGTTGGAAGTTTTTTTATTGTTTCTGAAATCTCAGTTCTTGATACTGCTCTAGTCAAGAGATCTATTACTTCCTGGTTAAGTCTAGGGAAAGGATGTGATTCCAGGATGTGATTCCACTTCCTCCACATTGTCAAATTTCTGGGCATAAAGTTTTTAGTAATAATCTCTTGTTATTTCTGTGGTATCAGCTGTTATTTCCTCGTTTTCTATTTCTGTTTAATCTGGACAATGGTTCATTAATTTTATTTATATTTTCAAAAACCAAATTTTTGTTTCATTAATTTTCTGAATGATTCTTTTGTTTTCAATTTTTTTCTGATTTAATCTTTGTTATTTCTTTTCTTCTGCTAAGTTTGAGATTGGATTGCTCTTCCATTTCCATTTCTTTAAGATGGTTCATTATATTGCTGATGTGCTCTCTTTCAGTTTTTTGGATGTAGGCATCTAATGTGATCACTTTCCCTTTTAGGACTGTCTTTGCAGCATCCTACAGATTTTGGTAACTTGTGTCTTCATTGTTGTTATGCTCAAGGAAATTAATGATTTCTTCTTTTATCTCTTCCTTGACCCAACTGTCAGGAAGAGAGAAAAGCATATGGTTGTTTAGTTTCCATGCCTTTGTGTGGGAATAAAGTTGAATCAAGTCCCTATCCAGCTTCACAGAAGATAATTGATTAATCTAAATCAGGGGGTTCTCAAAATTTATGGCCTCTATAAAGGCCCTCTTAAAAATTTTATAATCTTAAAAATTATCAAAGACTCCAAAAATCTTTTGTTTATGTGGGTTGCATCCATTAATGTTTCCTATATTAGAAATTAAAATAGAAAATTTTTAAATCTTTATTAATTTATTTTAAAATAATACAATAAACTTATTAAATATTAACACAGCCAGCATTTTTTAAAAAACTATATTTACAGACAGCGCCTGTGGCTCAGCGAGTAGGGTGCCGGCCCCATATACCGAAGGTGGTGGGTTCAAACCCGGCCTCAGCTGAACTGCAAAACAGAAAAATAGCCAGGCGTTGTGGTGGGCACCTATAGTCCCAGCTACTCAGGAGGCTGGGGCAAGAGAATTGCCTAAGCCCAGGAGTTGGAGGTTGCTGTGAGCTGTGTGACGCCACGGCACTATACCAAGGGCGAGAAAGTGAGACTCTGTCTCTACAAAAAAAAAACTATATTTACCAAACTAAAACAAATTAATTGGGAAAAGAGGCATTGTTGTACATTTTGGCAAATCCCTTTAATATCTGGCTTAAATGAAGATAGATTCTAATAGCTGCTTTTGTATTCAATCTGTTATGATATGCTATTTGATTAAATCAAACAGTGAAAATCCAGATACGTATGGTTATATAGGTGAAAAAAGGAAGAGCATTTTTATGGTGGATAAAATACTGTGGATCTTCTTTTTTGCTGCTATAATACATTTAATAATATCACCATCAATACAATCAGAAAGTCTTCTAACATTGAGAAGCTGTCGAACTCATGATGGCAGACATACTTTTCCAAATTTTGAATTTTTGCCCAAAAGTTTGAATTTCATCTTTGGCAAAAAATACTGACAGTGGTTTCCTTGAAGATACAGATTCACTTCATTTGTTTTCAAGAACATGTCTGCTAAAACATCCAAGTCTGAATAACGATCATTTGTCTGCCAGTGGTTCTTTGAAATGAAGTAATTTTACATGAAAAGTGCTTCTAGTTCAACCACAGCTCAAATGATCTCATAGTTCTTTCTTCCAGATGGCCATCTTACCTCCAGATACTGCACTGGTGCTTCAGGCTTGCTTCTCATTTCTCTAACAAAATACTAAAAACACATGTATGTATTCTAGGGCCAAGATTAAATAAAATTAATAGTTTTTATTGCTTTATCAATTACATTTCTAGGTAAAAATAGTGGACAGGGGTTGGTGGTTTGTTTGGGGAGGTTAGCTGCAAGTAACTGACAGTGAAGAATGCATTGATCACTGGTGCAGTTGATGCCCTTCCTTGAATCATTCTGAGGCACCAATGGTTTTACCCCATTAGCTTTTGAATTATTGTGGCTAATGTTAATATAGCACAAAAGGCAAATAACCACTTAGAATTATTCAGAAAATAGTTTTGAGCTTGCAGACTTTTTGAAAGAGTCTTAGGTCCCTGGAGATTTTTGGTTCATTTTTTGAAAACTTTGAAATCAATCAGGTGATAGTTCTCTTTACCTTTCCACTGCAATTGATTTAGGAATTTGGGGAGATGGGGTGGGGAGGAGAGTGATAACATTGATAGGGAATCATGTTTCCACAGTGCTCTGGGCTTTCCTCTTGGGACCATTAGGAAAGAAAATCTGAGAACAAGTCAGATAAAGTAGATTGCAGAACAGGGATCTTTACAGAGACTCCCTGGCACCCATTGTACTACTGAACTTTTTTGTTACATGAGCTAAATAGTCCCTTCATTTTCAATCCAAATTGACTTTGTCTCTGTTTAAGCATTGTAGATACAACCACAGAGAAAACAAAAATCTTTATTCTCAATAGAAACAACTCTGAGACGCTTTCTCATAAGTAATTTATCTCATTAACCTGTGGTTTTTTGTTTTTTTTTTTTCTTAAACAGATATGCTTTGTGCTTATTTCTGATATTTTATTTATATTTTCTGGCTTTAATACTTGCTTTTTTAAAAATTTTTTACAAAATTCACTATGCCCTCTTTTGTTTAAGAAATGCTTCAATTATACACTTTAACTACATTTTCTGAAGTACCCACTTCAGAATATATTACCTGACTCCTTAGTAAAAAAAGGTACATATATTTCCTCTGATTCACAGTTTTTCTCCCCATCTCCCATTATTTTGCTTCTTAGATTATCTTTACACTATCTGCAATTGGCCCTGTAACCACAATTCCCATCATTGTTGAGCCTCAACTCTCATATAAACATATTAATATTCACCACCAGTCTTCTAATACCAGCTTCCCTACTTCTGAGATCTTTATCATAATTCACTTCTTGAGTGCCTGATTTTCATCAGGTATTGTTTTCAAGAGCTAATCTGTGCTATATTTCCTTTTGCATATTTGAGAATAACTTTCTGTAACCTTCATCAAGACTGGAATAAAAAATCATTGAATCATACTTCTTCCTCTCAGATATATGATTTTGCTCCATGATATGCTGCCACTGAAAGCCACTGAGTCTTACTATAGTCTAAATGTGTTAACTTTTTTTGTGAGCCCTAAGAATTGTTTCTAGATCCTTTTAGATCCTACTCTACTTAGGATATGTACTGTGCTTTTCCATCTGTGGACTCCTTTTTTTCAAGGCAGGCTTTTTTTCTATTTCTTTCTTTGAATATCATCTACCTGATTCCTTCATTCTCATTAGGAATAACAACTGTAAGTTTTGGGGCTTGGTGCCTGTGGCTCAATGGGCTAAGGCGCCAGCCACGTACACCTGAGCTGGTGGGTTCGAATCCAGCCTGGGCCCACCAAACAACAATGCACGACAGCTGCAACCAAAAAATGGCTGGGCATTGTGGCGGGCACCTGTAGTCCCAGCTACTTGGGAGACAGAGGCAGGAGACTCGTTTGAGCCCAGGAATTGGAGGTTGCTGTGAGCTGTGATGCCACACCACTCTATGTAGGGAGACAGCTTGAGACTCTGTATAAAAAAAAAAAACTGCCAGTTTTTGTATTAATAATATTGAGCTGAGAACAAAAGATGCTGTACAGCCCACATCCTAGGTTCTAATAACCAGCAGCCATTGGCACAAGACACCTCTCTATGGAGCCCTTGGAGAGGACTTTAGCCAGACCAGCTCTTCTACCACCACCTAGTCAATGCAAAAAGCAGACTAGGGCAATAATCTTCAGGGGAATCTAGTGTTCAGGAAGAAAATCTACTTTCTCTTCTTGAGTCAAGAGAGACATTTAGTGGTGAGTCCTTCTAAGACATCCAGGATGGTGCTGGATTTCTAATAAGATGTTACAATCCAAGTCCTTGAGCTTTCATTTAAGTAAGGTCCACATATGCATAGCGCTTATATAAAACTCTTCATTCTATTTCTTTCTTCTATTTCTATTTCTTTTTTTCCAGTTGTTTTTATTATACTCCATGGTAGTTGTTTTCATTTTGTCTAACCAGCATTCAAACTTCCTTCTTACTCTTTTGTCTGAGACATAATGGAAAGTTAAGTTCCCACCCACCCACTATGGCATCAGCATACCCTTCTACTGCCAAGACTCATTCTGTCAAATCCCTTCTGATTTCACCTCCCTACCCCATCATAAGTCAGTGAACTCTGTTGCTGTTTTATGTCTTTTTCTGGGGAAAAAAATCTTTACCAGCTTCTCTTCATGTTCTCAGTCTAAAAAGTGCTGTCTCATCATTGTAAGGATATTAAATGCCAAGTTCTTGTTTGAAAATATCGGCTGCTTTCACTAACAACCAAACGGCAATCAATTCTCTGTCTTCTATGAGACTTAGACACTTTTGCTTTCAATAAATTTTGTTATTAAGATATCTTCCTTTCTAAAGTGTTTTTTTGACATTTTTAAAAAATGAAGCCATTCTCATTTTACAAAACCATCTTGAATCAGTTACCTTGACAACAAGATAATGTGTTAAATACTTTAAGACCAAGAACTAAAGACAGCAGAGTCAAATTTTGCCCTTTTCACTATTTAAGAGTTCAAACATGGAAGATTGTTTGTATTATGATAAAATGTTACCAACAGCTTCAAGAAGTATTAAAATTATCTGTAATTCAAGAATCCTGGGAGGCCAAAAGAGCCTGAGCAAGAACGAGATCCTGTCTCTGAAAAATAGCCAGGCATTGTGGCAGGCACCAATAGACCCAGCTACTAGGGAGGCTGAGCAAGAGAATTACTTCAGGCCAAAAGTTTGAGTTTGCTATGAGCTATGATGCAACAGCACTCTGCCAAGGGCAACAAAGTGAGACTCTGTCTCAAAAAAAAGGAAAAAAAAGAAATATTAAAATTATTAACTCACTGACATTTTCAGAGATGTCAAAGTATTTTACATAGCAATATCTTTACATACAACTTAGATAACAATACATATAGAATTTTGGAAAACCTGTATGTCCTTAGCCCTCTAGGTGATTTCTCTTAAATCCCCATCTTACTGATGAAGAAATTAAGGCATCGTGGGCGGCATCTGTGGCTCAGTGAATAGGGCACCAGCCCCATATACCAAGAGTGGCAGGTTCAAACCCAGCCCTGGCCAAACTGTGGCTCAACAGGCTAAGGCGCCAGCCACGTACACCTGAGCTGGCGGGTTCGAATCCAGCCCCCGGGCCTGCCAAACAACAATGATGGCTGCAACCAAAAAATGGCCAGGCGTTGTGGCGGGCTCCTGTAGTCCCAGCTACTTGGGAGGCGGAGGCAAGAGACTCGCTTGAGCCCAGGAATTGGAGGTTGTTGTGAGCTGTGATGCCATGGCACTCTACCCAGGGTGACAGCTTGAGGCTCTGTCTCAAAAAAAAAAAAAAAAATAGCTGAGTGTTGTGGTGGGCACCTGTAGTCCCAGCTACTCAGGAGGCTGAGGCAAGAGAATCACCTAAACCCACCAGCTGGATGTTGCTGTCAGTCATGATGCCATGACACTCTACTAAGGGTGACAAAGTGAGACTCCATCTCTAAAAAAAAAAAAGAAAAAAAGAAAGAAAATTGAGGCATCAAAGCTTTAATTTACTCAAGGTTACAGGGCTAGTAAATGTTAAAACCTGTTTTCGATCACTAGTAGTGTTAGTCCTCTGTTACTAAGTAATTTGTTTGCCTATGGCTGAAGACTACTTACAGCTACACTTGAAATTTAAATCAAATTTAATATTTGGTGGTAAGAAGTCAAAAATACAGCTTTCATATCACAAAGAGAATTGTGGCAAGGCAAATACATCTCCATTCATTATTCAGCCCCCATACTTTGGTTTTTCATACCTCATTATGCATTAATGAAAGCCAACATCAATTAATTTTCATGGGTGGTTAAGGACAGGAGTTCTGTTTCATTCTTCTGCACGTGGCTACAAATTTTTCCTAGCACCATTAATTGAATGAATAAGACTTCTTTTCCTCAATGTGCATTGCTGTTTGCTTTGTCAAAGATCAATTGGCTATAGGTAGATGGTTTTCATCTGGGCTCTCTGTTCTGTTCCATTGGTCTATGTTTCTGTCTTTCTACCAATATCATGTCATTTTCATTACAATAGCCTTGTAGTATAGTTTGAAGTCTGGTAATGTGATGCCTCCAGCTTTGTTTTCTTGGTTTACAATTGCTTTGGCTATAAGAGCTCTTTTCTGGTTCCAAACAAAGCATAGAATTAGTTTTTCTAGGCTTGGCACCCATAGCACAGTGGTTACAGCGCCAGCCACATACACTGAGGCTAGTGGGTTCAAACCCAGCCTGGGCCAGCTAAATAACAATGGCAAATGCAACAAAAAATAGCCAGGTGTTGGGGCAGGTGCCTGTAGTCTCAGCTACTTGAGAGAGTGAGGCAAGAGAATTGCTTAAGCCCAAGAGTTTGAAGTTGCTGTGAGCTGTGACACTACAGCACTCTACTGAGAGAAACATAGTAAGGCTCTGTCTCAAAAAATATATGTTTTTTTTTTTTTTTAGATCTGTGAAATATGCCATTGGTGTTTGGATGGGAATCACATTGATCTCTCTGGGTAGTATGGACATTTGAACAATGTTGATTCTACTGATCCATAAGTATGATATGTTTCTCCACTGTTTGTGTCATCTGCTGTAACACAAACACTGCAGTGTTTCATAGTTTTTCTGGTAGAGATTTTTCACCTCCTTGGTTATGTATATTCCCAGATCTTTTATTTACTTTCTAGTTATTGTGAATGGTATAGAGTCTTTCTTTTGACTCTTGGCTTGACTATTATTGTTATGTCGAATGATTTGTGTACATTGATTTTGTAGTCTGAAACTTTGGTGAATATATTCACCAATTCCAGCATCTCTTTAAGAAATCGTTGGAATTTTCTAGATACAAGATAATATCATTAGCAAAAAGCAATAGTTTGCTCTCTTCTTTCCAGATTTATAATCAAGATGGATAACAGATTTAAACATAAGGCATGAGGCCATAAGAATTCTAGAAGAAAATGTAGGAAAAATTCTTCTGGATATTGGTCTAGGAGAAGAATTTATAATTTCAGACCCAATGACAATTATAGCAGAAAAAAAGTAAATAAATGGGACTTAATTAAATTAAAAATTCCTACACAGCTAAATAAATTATCAACAGAGCAAATAGACAACTTACAAAATGGGAGAACATACAGAGGACGTTACAAAAGTTTTGAGATAACACAAAAATCAAATCAAGAAATGTAAAATCTGCACAGATGGAAACAAATGAAGCTCTTCCAGCAATATCAGTAAGCCAAGCAACTTGGAACTTGCACAGTTGGATCAGAAAGGATGCTGTTGACTAAGTTTCTTGAAATTGAGATAAAGAATCATACGTAACACAGTCTATTTTGAAACCACATATTCATAACCTACACATCTGACAAAAGGGCTAATATCTGTACAAAACATTCAAATCAGTAAGAAAAAATCTTGACCCAATTAAAAAGTGGGCAAAAGACAAGAACAGAGTTTTTCAAAGGAAAACAGACAAATGGCCAACAAACAAATGAAAAAATGTTCAGCATCACTAATCATCAGGGAAATGCAAATTCAAACTACATTGAGATCTCATTTACTCCTGTTAGAATGACTTTGATTAAAAAGTCCAAAACAATAGCCGCTGGCATGGATGCAGATAGGAACGCTGATGCACAATCAGTGGGACTGCAAATTAGTACAAACCCCTGTGGAAAACAACATGGAGATTTCTCAAAGAACTAAAAGTGCACCTGCCATTCAACCAGCAATCCCACTCCTGGGCATCTACCCAAAGGAAAATAAGTCATTTTATCAAAAAGACACTAGTATTTGAATGTTTATTGAAGCACAATCCATAATAGCAAAATTGGGGAATCAACCCAAGTGCCCATCAGTTCGTGAGTAGATTAACAAAATGTGGTATGTTTATACCATAGAATACTTCTCAGCCATAAAAAAATGAAGAATTAATGCCTTTGTAGCAATTTGAAAGGAAATAGAGACCTTATCCTAAGTGAAGTAACTCAAGTGTAGAAAAACAAACACCACACGCGATCTGTAATGGATTGGAACTAACTGATGGGCACACGAGTACACAGAGAAAAGTGAAAGTCATTGGAAATCAAGCAGGGGTGGGGGGACAAAACCCCACCTGACAGATACAATGAACACTATTCAGGTAATGGGCACATTTATAGCCCTGACTCAACCATGTATCAAAATAACTTTACCTACTGGACCCACACCTTTCACCATTAACTAAGATAGACTCTCACTGGATCAAAGATTTAAACTTAAGATATGAAACTGTAAAAATACTAGAAGAAAGTGCAGGGAAAACTCTCGAAGGAATCAGCCTGGGTGAATTTTTTATGAGGAGAACTCCCCAAGCAATTGAAGCAGTAACAAAAATACACTACTGGGACCTAATCAAACTAAAAAGCTTCTGTACTGCTAAAAACATAGTAAGTGTAGCAGGTAGACAGCCCTCAGATTGGGAGAAAATATTTGCAGGTAATTCCTCCAACAAAGGTTTAATAACCAGAATTCACAGAGCACTCAAATGTATTAGCAACAAAAGAACAAGTGATCCCATCTCAGGGTGGGAAAAGGACTTGAAGAGAAACTTCTCTAAAGAAGACAGGCACACGGCCTACAAGCACATGAAAAAATGCTCATCATCATTAATCATCAGAGAAATGCAAATCAAAACTACCTTGCAATATCATCTAACTCCAGTAAGATTAGCCCACATAACAAAATCCCAAAACCAGAGATGCTTGCGTGGATGTGGAGAAAAGGGAACCCTTCTACATTGCTGGTGGGAATGCAAACTAATATATTCCTTTTGGAAGGATGTTTGGAGAATACTTAGAGATCTAAAAATAGACATCTGTACCAGAATGTTTATTGCAGCCCAATTCATAATTGCTAAGTCGTGGAAGAAGCCCAAGTGCCCATCGATCCACTATTGGATTAATAAATTGTGGTACATGTGTACCATGGAATACTATGCAGCCTTAAAGAAAGATGGAGACTTTACCTCTTTCACGTTTACATGGATGGAGCTGGAACATATTCTTCTTAGCAAAGTATCTCAAGAATGGAAGAAAAA
>CAUYON010095709.1:0-19486 GCA_963573935.1 Arctocebus calabarensis
CGGGGCAGTTCTACAATGGCTCCACACAGCCCACAACCAAACACTGGAAGCGCTTTCTGGCTCGGTGGCTCAGTCTGGAGCCCCAGACAACACTCAAATACCTCCTCACTCTTGCCCTAGTTCTCTCAAGGCAGTTCAACCGAGTGCCAGGTCCAAAAGAAACCCAAACAGCTCACAGGTAAGGCCTTTCCAGTTTGAAATCTCACTGGTGCTGTAGTCACAGCTGCCGGTAGGATTAGACCGAACGAACACACGCAACCACTTGCCAGATCTCCACTGCTTTTGCCTTCCTCAGGGGGTCCAGAAGTCTCACGCTGTCTCCTTGTGTCCCCAAAGGGATGTTTCTGGGCAGATCTCGTCAGCCAGAGATGCCTGAAGTCTTCTCTCCCCAGCCTCACCGAGCCCAGTTGCAAGGAAGCTGTTACTCGGCCACCATCTTGGCTCCTCCCCCCCCTTTTTTTTTTAAACAAGAGGAATTAGTCAAGAATAGATTTGACTGGGAGTATAAGTAGAAGCATTACCTCTACATTGGCAGAGCTACGATGGGCCCCAGGTGATAATTCAAGACAATAAACACACCATAAAGACTCTGATGTCCTAATCTCTTACTTTCCATAAAGTAGTGTACTTTTCTATTCTTGTTAAGCATACATTATTTTATTAAATCCCAGTTTACTATAAAAATGTATCACCGTATTTATCCCGGGATCTCAGAGCTGTTGCATATGATTCACTTACCTTTTCTATTACTTCTCTCAGTTCTTTTCCTTTTCTTTGCTTTCTTTACATGTTCCTTCTATTCTTACCTTTTCTCACTCTTTCATTTTTCTTTCTTGTCTATTCCTTTTTAACATACTTATTCAGTCCATGGTGGGGTTCATCTAATAGGCTAGTCAATCGTGTCACATCTCTGAAAATATACACTTGTCTCTAACACTTATGTTTATTATATTTATTGTTCAAACAATTGATAATCAAATGTGTACATATGTGTATATACAAACACATACTAACTTTTACTCTATATTATATAAATATTTATGATTAATATATTTACTGTATACAAATTTTGCTAAATTTGCATATACATATGTATGTATAATGTGCATCTATGTTTATAAACTTAAACACATATATGTACATATTTACATATATTCAATATACACACACATACACATACACAACTGTAAACTTAAAATTTATTGTTTAGTTAGGAGGTTGGTAATCTATGAACCACGGGGTTGAATCTAGGCCAGTATTTTCAACAAATAGTTTTGTTAGACCACAGTTAAACCCATTTTATAATATATTGTTTATTGCTGCTTTTGTGTTACTCTGAAAGAGTTAAGTAATTGTCACTAACAATTTTTATGATTTACTAAACCCAAATATTTACTGTCTTCTCCTTTCCATAAAATTTGCCTACCCTAGTCTAATTATTTATAGGCTAAACATTATTTTCCCATAAATTATTTTCTTCATGTATTTACTAATTTATTGCAAAATAAATTAAGGGTAAACTAGATTCTGGTAGGTATTAACAACTAAAATCAAATTGCAATATTGCTTGTCATCAAACAGGGTATCTTAACAGAATACACAGAAGCTAGAGACAGGCTGAAAACTAACAAAGGGTGACCAGGTAAGGCACTCCTTGAATTTAATCAGTTATACTAAAGTATTGTACTTTAATATTAGTTTTAATAAGATGCATATTTCCATTATGTATGGGCTTATATTTGTGCATTTATAATACATAATACATATATTTTATCTTTAATTTTCCTCAAAACAATTTAAGCAAATTATGCTTTTATTTTTGTGTGGAAAACGTTGTGAATCATGTGCACCAGGGTTTTTAAAATCTGCCCAGTCATTTAGAAAGATATAACTTTAAGAGATACAATAGAAAGGGTACTGAAAATTTCCATCAATCAATCCCCCTTATAAATGGCCAATAATCATTTTCTTCCTTGATTTGATGCAAAGATAAAACATACTCTAAAATCTCATTGGGGTCTGCAGCGTATAATGGACAGGTTCTAATGCAATGAGCTAAGGTATGAGAATGAGATTCCTCCTGATTTAGAATATAAGAAACGCTTCACCCTTGTCTTTTATCAGGAACAGTCTAACTTCCCACTTTCCCTGGTAGTAAGAATAAAATAATTTCAATACTTTAGATTTTCCACAAAACTTGTTCTCTTGATATCTGTTTATATAATTGTCATTGGAGAAATATCATTCTTTTACTAGAATTCCCTATTTCTCTTTCTCAAGGTAGAAGAAGCAGCTAGCAGTCAGTGTCCTGGTAATGTCCTTGGTTACTGCAAGTGACTTTATCTAACTTCTGTTCATTGATCTGGGTTTTAGTAAAGTGTAAGTGGGTTCTTAAATTGTCTTTCTGTGTCAAGCGTTTTATAAATCCAGTGATCAGCGTGTTACTGCAGCTTAACTCAAGGCCTCCAAGTAGGTGATAAGGACTCCCCAGAATCGTTCATTGCCTTCCAGGCAAGATATTTGAAACCTCCATTCTCATCTTCAAGGAGGCAGAATATTTGCAGTAAGAAGTATGGACTAAATTTAATTTAAAAATTTAGGTTTTATGAGAGATTACTAAAAAAAGGATCCAGCACATTTGGGATTTCTTGTTCATTTGTTTGTTTTTTTGCCTACTTAAACAATTTGGATTGTTCATGGTTCAATGGCTATGAATCTTATTTCCCAATTTACAGAATGATTGCTCAATTTTATGTTATTTTAATGATTCTATTTCTTGTATTTGGAACGTCATACTTTCACATAATGTTTGGAGGGGTGATGGTTCTCAGGTAAATGATATTTGAGGCATTCATAATCTCATTCTTTGTTTTGAAACTAAGCAAACATAGCTAAGAGAAAATAAATGGTGCAATTGGTCCTAAGTGGTTACCTAGAATCACTACCCGCTACCAGATTTGATTTCGTTTGATGAGCCATACAGGGATCATTGTTTGCATATAGATCTGAAATTGAGTGAATAAGACCACTTACATTTGTCTACAGTACAGAGTTTCTGCAAGGTCAGTGTGCCTCTCTTTTATATCTGCCTTTTCTCTATCTCCTGTCTTTCATAATTAACACAACACA
This sequence comes from Arctocebus calabarensis, assembly GCA_963573935.1. NCBI lineage: Eukaryota > Metazoa > Chordata > Mammalia > Primates > Lorisidae > Arctocebus > Arctocebus calabarensis. The sequence goes on from CAUYON010095709.1 coordinate 3,130, forward strand.
TGCTACTTAACATATATCAAGTGTTTTGAATAATTGATTATATGTGTTCTCGATGTGAAAAATAGGGTTTATATTTTTAAACTCCCCAGATAAAATAAGTGTAAATCTCCATGAACTACTGTTAAAGCTCAGACTGGATACTATCTCTCTGGTTTGTGTACTGAAACAAGGCAGGCTAGAAAGTTTCTAGGGGTTTTTGTAGTGCTAAATTATTTAATTTCAATTAAATACTATTAAATTACCTTAGCCCAGCACATTTTACATTAAGTACACTTGTACTTATGTAATTAGTGTAATAGCATTCTTTGAATAGTTCCATAATTTATAAAACATTTTCCCTTGTTTTATCTCTATTTCATTTGAGTCTCTTGCACATGGTGGAATTTATATCGAGAATTATACTGTTCACATTTATGAGGATACAGAAGGTCAGACATGTTGACTCACAAGATCAAGGTTGTACACTAACCCTGAAGATAAAAGAATATGAGGTTATTAAAACTAGTTTGAGCTAGAGCTAGAGCTCTATTCCAACTTCTGGATACAGATTTTCTGTTACAAGTGTTTTAATAAATTATTCTATGTAATCATGCATTCTGTAGACATCACACTTTTCGGATAAACATTTTGCCATTACCAAGTTTCTGTTTTCAGTTTTGAAAGTGTGCCTAGATACTGAAGTTAACAGTGCTTAATCTGAACACACACTTTCAGCCTTTTATCCTAAAATCATATAAATCAGTGTATTTTCAACAAAGTGTCATGGATTTCACCCTCTTCTGAATTCTCTACTGACCTCCCATTAGCTTCTTTTTCTTTTCTTAAATTATTAAAGTTTAGACATCTCAATTTCCAGGAGGCCTGTTGCTCTCATTTAGAAAAGATGGCTTGTCAATAGAGCCAGAATGAGTTTTCTAATTATAATTCCTCATAACATCTTCATGATAGTCTTTCATTATTAAAAAAAAAATCACACGACTGACAGTGATTGCGTATCTCCGTTCTATCTCATACTTCACAGTAGACATCTTTGAAAGAACACCTAGTACAATGTTTGCACTATCCTCAATCAGGCATTTGCAAATACTTTACATTTCATCAAATATTTTACTGAGTAATGTGTATCTTTGAAAATGGACATCAGTCACCAAACTACACTAAAATGTTAAAGGCTTCAGAGAAGCCACAGGCTGCCAGCTGCTGGTCATGCAGAGAAATGAAGATTTGAGAAACCATATTATTTCTGATCAACACAAACATATTAATCAAAATTTTGCATTTGGTGATAGACATAAAAGAAACGTTTTGAAGAAACTGACCACAAGCGGTAAAAAATATCTGTGCAGATACGACATCAAAGGGATAACTTCAGATTATGTTATCAGTCCAAAATTATTCATTCCTATAAAGAAAAATATACCTTTCTAAAGTTAATTAAATGTTATCATTAATATGAATAATGTGAAAACTATTAATAACTGATATTATTATTAGTGGCAAGATATTTTTACAAATACTTAACAATCTTTGTCAAAACATGCAAATTAAATGATCATTCTGCACTTTGCAATAAAGATAGTACAGACTCTTTTACAAAGTCAATAGCTATATTGAACTAGTAGGTGTATTAAAGAAGCAACAATTAGAAAATGTTTTTAAAAAGGAAATGTCCACATCTTGATGATTGTGGATTGAGCTGCAATGAACATTTAAGTGCAAATGTCCTTATGGTAAAATGATTTTTTTTTCTTTTGGATAGATATCTATTAATGGGAATCAACCCAGTGCCCATCAACTCATGAATGGATTAACAAATTGTGGTATATTTATATCATGGATTACTATTCAGCCATAAAAACATGGAGACTTCACATCTTTTGTTTTTACCTACATGGAGTTGAAGAACATTCTTCTTAGTAAAATATCACAAGGATGGAAAAGCAAGTATGCAATGTACGAGATGCCAATGGGAAAACAATAAACAACTACACCCCCACATGAAAGAAAAGCATTATTAAATTAAAGTGGCAGAACCAGGAGGAAGAAAAGGGGAGACAAGAAGAGGGAGGTAAATTGGTAAGTGCTCGCGTAATGGGCACGATGCAAAGGTGTACAGCACACCTCCTGGGTGAAGGACTCAACTACAACTTGAATTTATCTCACAAATGCAAACAATGTAACCTAATCATTTAAACCCTCATATTAATTTGAAATGATTTTTTTAAATGAAATGACCTACTTTAAAAGATCTTAAGACTTACCTATCTGTATATAATATATTTTTCTTTAAGAAATTGTAAAACCAAAATCTTGCTTGGAAAATTATATATATTTCAGGAAACATTGATTCCAGTATTTCAAAATAGATATAAAAAAAGGGCTTTCTTTTTCAGAGTTTATTTGAAGCTCAATTCTCCAATATATGAGTTGTATATCTTTGGGCATATTGATTACCTGTGTATACCTGAGCAGAGCCCTGAAAAATATGAGTGGTAACTGATTTCACATACTATTTGATTAAATATGGCGTAAGGCAATATACATAAAAAGCATCTACAGATCTCAAAGCTACCATGAACATTTGTGCTGATTCTTCTCAGTTTTTCTATATAGTTAGCTGTTAAACCGAAACACTGACAATTTTTTTTTGTTATGAAAGAATTTTTTTGTTCATTTTTGTGGACACGGGTTATAGGTAGTTGCTAATATTAAGTTATTTAAATAATTTTTGTTTAAGTTTTTGCTGTAGTGAAACTAGAAATCAAGCAGTTTTGAGAAAAAGAAAAATACTACTCAAAAACATTAAAGCAATTGATGAAGATGTTTCCAAATTAAACTCTTGTAGTAAAATTACCCATTTAGCACATATATAGATAATAGTTTTTTTCATTGTCCTCAGTTAATACAGAAGTAGATTTAGAAGTATTCCTATTAATAGAGGTTTAGAGTTGTATTCCTGTATAACAGTGGTTCTCAAACTTCCTACTGCCCCAATCCTTTAACACAGTTCCTCATGTTGTGGTGACCCCAACCATAAAATTATTTTCATTGCTACTTCATAACTGCAACTTTGCTACTGTGATGAATGATAATGTAAATATCTAAAATGCAGGATGATTTTAGACGACCCCTGTGAAAGAGTTGTTTGACCTTCAAAGGGATCACAACACCCAGGTTGAGAACTGCTGCTATATAACAATGTTAAGAAAATCTTAGCTCTAAAAAATAAATTAATTTTCCTATCATGAAATCTACTCTAGGGATACAGATTGGAAAAGTATAAGAACTTTTATTCCAAAAAGAGGCTGAGATTAAATATACATACATACAGTGTAGTTATTCACATATGTATTTGGAAATAAAAATACAATGCATTCATCAGCACTTCATTTTGTATGATTTAAATAAACACTTCGGGGCAGTGCCTGTGGGTCAGGGGGTAGGGTGCTGGACCCAAATACCGAGGGTGGCAGTTTGAACCTGACCCTGGCCAAACTGCAACAAAAAAGCAACTAGGCCTTGTGGCAGGCTCCTGTAGTCCCAGCTACTCGAGAGGCTGAGGCAAGAGAATTGCCTAAGCCCAGGAGCTGGAGGTTGCTGTGAGCTGTGACACCACAGCACTCTACTAAGGGTGATAAAGTGAGATTCTGTCTCTAAAACTAAACAAATAAATAAAATAAATAAATGCTTCCTCACATATTTAAAGATAAGTAATTTTAATTATATATTTAGTTATTTCATTATTTATTAATTCATCTGATATTTTGTATAAAGTCTACAACTAACACTTGTTTCTATTTATTTTCTAAAAATTATTTTAATTTTGTCATAGTTTTATTAGTTCTCCTTTTAATATTATTTCAATCCTTAGCCTATCTACAATTTTCAGTAATGACAAAATCACAATAATGTGGTACTGTGTCTTTACATGTTACCAATTTATTAGGCATGTACTTAATTCTCTTCTTTCTTGATACAGTATAGTATTGGACTTTATATTTTATGGTAACTAATTTCTCCACACCAAACTCATCAATAATTTACCAATTTCAATGGCTCCAAATTATAGCTGAAAATTAAAAAATGTTACTTCCCTCTTTTCAGGATTGCACTTTTATAAACATTAAGGAAAATATTACCTTTAATGAAGTTTTATCATAATGAAATTTTCCAAAGGAGGAGCTTTACATCTGAAATAATGCAACTCAATAAAACAAATTGGCTAGTGTCCTTTCTGGGCATAAGGGTGGAAATTGTTGAATATTTGGGGTTATGGGAATAGATTCTATTCAGTTCTCTGTTCTTAGATTTTCACATTTTAATTATGGCAGGTTGTTTCTTATGCACCACATGTTGAAGTAAACAGTAAATCTGATAAATAAAACATACATAATTATCCAAGAAATGCAACCATCAGAAGACAGTATAACAACTCATACTATAAGATACATGTTCAACCAATGCTGGGGTTAGGCTACAATAAACAGGTGGTTTCAAAGCATGTAGAATGGAGATCGGGAGTGCATAAAACCCGGGGGTGAAGTTACTGATGCAGTTCTCAAAAGGCAGTGAGTAGATATCACTCAGAGTAGCAGAATAGGGTTACTGAAGGCAATGCTGCCTATCTAGTGCTTGTCAGGTATTATCCTTACTTGCAAAAATAACTCCAATTGTTTCTGAAAAATTACTTCACCCCAAATTCCCAGCTATCTTGTTTACAAAGAATCCATGCATTACCCATTATAACTGTCAGCCATAATTGACAATTCTGTACAAATAGTTACTTTCTTGCCATGGGGATGATTTGTTCATGAGCCGGGTCAATAAAGTAAATGATTAACTTTTTCTGGAAATGCTTGGGCACAATTCTGCTTTTCCCTGAATGCCACCAACACCGAAGTAGGCAGTGCTAATTACCATTGGCAGTAATATTGAAGCTGATAGAAACCAAAAAATTAATCAGCCAGAAGGTGATGATAACCCAGCAGGAATGTGGGAAGAGATAAATTTTTGTGGTATTTAATATAATTGAGTGCTGCACCAAGCTATACCTCAACTAGATGTGCCTCAGTTTTTCAGTTATATGAGCAAATTAGCTTTCCTTTTTAATTTAAGCTAATTTGAGTTTAATCACTCAAAAATGACTTTAATACATAAGACTAGAATTCATTTGACCAAACAGATTGGAATTCAGACTCTTCTGATCTTGAAATGCACAGAAAGTAATTCTAAAATAAACATTGAGAAAATACCAAAGGCCTGTGAACAAAATACTTATAAAGTTAAATTAATAGCATTTTCCAAAATGGATTAAATAGAAAATATACCAGGGACAAAAAGAAAATAATCCACATATAGAATTATAGAAGACAGGCTCTGCGCCTGTAGCTCCGAGGCTAGGGGGCTGACGACATACACTAGGGTTGGCGGATTTGAACCTGGCCAGGCCTGCCAAACAACAGTGGCAACTACACACACACACACACACACACACAAATAGCCTGGTGTTGTGGTGGTTGCCTGTATCCAAGTTACTTGGGAGAATGAGGCAAGAGAATCACTTAAGCCCAAGAATTTAAGATTGCCGTGAAATGTGATGGCACAGCACTCTGCTGAGGGCAACATAGTGAGACTCTGTCTCAAAAAAAAAAAAATTATATAAGATTGAAATGAAGTGGTTATGGAAAAAGAAATTAATGTGAGATACAATATCAAAATATAATACAAAATATACTGAAGTCATATGAGAACCTGAAATTGAATAAATAAAAATATTTTGGATTTTTATTTTAAAATGTATGTCCTATATTCTTTTACATTTACTGATTTGGAAATGTATAGTGCTTCTCTTGTCAGCACATATATGTGATCATGAAACAGTGTTTTTGGCATGTTCTTGCCCCAAATAGTCTGTTGATAAGATGAATTTGCTGTATCAATATCTGCTACTGCTGAAGGATCTTTTACTGCATTTTCATAACTAATTTCTATTCATTTAGCATATTCCTGGAATTTGTATATAGAAGTAAGCAGGCATTATCAATGGCCTGTTAAATCCCTCCAGAAATATGTGTGCATGTGGTAAACTGATGGTGAAAGATAAGAAGTGAAGCTCGGGAATGCACGGCAGTCAGTAGCTAATGTTGTAATTCGAATGAGTCTTTATACCTCAGAGCGTGAAAAAATACATCTACAATATCTTTCCCCCTTTTCTGCTTTTTGGGTTTTTTTTTAAGCATTGGTGTTTATCATCTCACTTTCCTTAGATAATGAAAAGATGTAGGACAGCTCTCTAGTGGTCTTGTTTGATGACACTGGAAATAAAGAAGTCAGATGGGGAAAAAGCAGAGATGAGGAGAGGAAGAGCATAGGAAGAAAATGATAGAAACAGGGACAAACTTCATTTTCCTTAGACTACAAAGTGAATGTGAAGAACTGTAGCCACACGTTATTGGAATAGTGGGGTTGCATAAATTGAAAAATACTTTATTATTTGAAAGTATGTCATACAGCATACAATGAGAGTGTGCGTTTATGATGAAGTAGGTCATCCTATGGAAAGAAAGACAAATGTCAACCCAGGCATGTATCAGTTTTAATGTGTTCACATTGAAGAGAAAACATTTTCTCTAAATAAATCATAGATAATTATATTGAAAAGAGGATACTCATGAAATCACAGTATTATAGGCAACAGAGTATAAAATTATCTGAGTAGTAAGTAAAACAGTCTACAGTGGGTGCTAAAGATAGTGTGGTGATTAAAACTGAAACTCTACAGGTGCACATGATAAAAATGCAAGCAGTGCAAATGGTTATAGAATAAAAAGTGATTTTTCCTTTAAAAATAATGTAATTTTGTGAGAGTAAACATCACAGCCCTATTTGGCAGACAAAAGTAGTGGTTTGAGGGTTTGGAGTCCTGGACCTTGGGGTTTCTGTCAATTGCTGACCATGTGGTGGTAAGTAACACAAAGCTGGAGAGCCAGAGCCTCATCTCTATGAAGAAGTTGTTAGACGATGTGGTTGATGGTGTCAATTGATGGTTCCTCAGAATGCTGAGGCTGAGGTGGAGTTTGTCACTCTTGGGACCATTACTCCTGGGGGAAGAGAGTATAGTGAGATTAAAGCAGAGAATTGGACTTGTTTCACAGGTACAGGGCCCCATTGACATACACACAGTGTTGAACTGAATCGGCTCTTAGAAGTGTTTCTTATTTGGAAGTCAGGGACCTGGACACTATGCTCGGTATCTAGAAGTCACTGAACATAGACTGCCAAGGTACGGGACCTGTCTTTGGGAAAAGTTACCTCGGAGCTGAGGCAATTCCTAAAGATGACTGATAAGGGCAGGTTATAGAAGAGAAATTTCTCAACAGTTTGGATAAGTTCTTTTGTCTGGAGGAAGCGACCTGTGTCACGTGGCACATTGACAAAGTATAGGTAATTTGGGGGGTATGAATAACTTTCAAAGAAATCTACTAATGATCTTGAATGTTGAAGGTGTGAACAGCAATACTCAAGTATTCAAAGCCCTTTAATAAATTGTCCAACTCCATCAGTAAAATATTTTGTGAGAATTTAATTTCCATTTTAAGTTTGATTATAATAAAACTTCCTTAGAATTTATAAAAATCTATGATTCGGGACCCTCTGGTGTCTTTATAGAGAGATTCCTGTACTCCTTTGAGGAAGTAGAATTCACAGACTCAACACATCTTTTCATTAAAACAATAATAATTTTAATGCCTTTTTTATTGCCCTGAAATGAAATTCATAGATAATATAGCCTATCTGTAAATATAATTTCAAAAGATCAATATAATACCATAACTATAATATAAAGGAGAAAAAAGTGGAAAGTCATTTACAATAAAATAACATATATTTCAATATGTAAATACTAGAGTATGACAAAATTAGAAGGCATGGTGAAATAGTCAGATGTGTGACCTATAAATTCACAGCTATAAGCACAGCCATGTACAAATATCTTATATTGGAAAATCAAATATCATTTAAAAAGTTTCTGATGATAACTTTGTGCCCTGAATTGAAAGTAATGCTAAGCAAATTTCTGAACAAAACAAACTAAAATCTTCTTTTTATTTTAATAATATTTACATTTCTTAGAAATTATTTCATATTAAAAGTATTAGAAAAATTGATATGTTAAGAAAGGCAAATTCTAGGTTATTCTCATTCTGAACATATATTTATCATGTGAATGTGTGGTGGGAAATTGCAAACACATATGACACAACAAATTCCTTGTGTGAGAACAGTAGCAAACTGCATTCCTTGCCAACACTTCAAATGCCTGCATGTGACAATCACTGGGACAAACCAAAATGCTTCTCATACGTACTTTTTCTCCAAATGCCAATACCACTCTCCATCTGGTTGAGCCATTACTCCAATGTCCGATTCTAAATGCCATGGAGAAATTGCAAAGAACTGGTCCTGTTTCTGATTTGTACATACGAAATTTCAGCCAAGGCTCTGTATGATCCCTCTCTCTTAAAGGACTGGGTTTCACCTTATTTGTTAAGATATTCCCAAAGCATACCTTTTTCTGCTTTTCTGATCATTAACTAAAAGGTAGATAAAGGCAATCGCATTGCTCAAGCTACTTGTGATGACATAGGTGCTGCTCACGTAGAGTGGGTGTAAAGCCCTACTTTTCTGCTTGTGATCTCTCCAATTAGTAGGGCAACTACACATTCGGAGAGTCAATTAGCTGATCTATTCATCAAAAATTCTACCAAAGTCCATTGTGATAATTAAAATAAATGTGTTAAAAATCTAGCTGTGCCCATCCAGTATGAGCATTGCACATTTACTGTTTCTAGAAACTCAGGAAATAACATCAAAGAGATAATAACAAATGTTAAATATAGAGTAGTGTTCACATAGAGTTGTTGGAGGTTTCTGTACATAGGTCCTCACCTTTATGGGATTCATACACACATATTGATAGATGGAATGTTATGGAGGGAGAGAGAGAAATTGGCCCCTAATATTGCTGTGTTCGACATCTAATTATCTTTCTTCATTTTAACTCTAGAAAATTAGTGAATGCCTCATAGGTCAGGAAACTATATTGGTTTATCACCCAACATGGCATACTTTGGAGACAAAGTAGATTATTAATAATTGCAATGAAAAAATAGGGACAAACTAGAGGGCATCATTCAACTTACAACCTATTATCACCGTAATCCCAAATTGTGCTGATTGTGTTGTTGGCTCTGGTTTAAATAACTTCCACATATTTGAATGACTTTCTTGTGTTATTATTATTTTTTTTTACTTAGCTCATCACATTTATTTCATTTATATTTGTTTCTTTTTCGTTTAATTTTATCATTCTTGGATTGTATGTTAGTTATACTTTTTTGATATAAAATTTGCTGAATTGGAACATTTGAGTCTAAAGTGTTTTTACTTGGTCTACTAAATGTAGGTATTTTTTACTGTTCACATTTGTTTAATCAAGTATCCACATCTATGCCAACATCATCTTAGAAGGGTACAGGCAAACCTTACTAAATGCAGAATACAAATGTCTTCATATAATAACTGAGAAAACGTCAGGAAGGCTATGTTAATCAGTTTGATGAAAATAGTTCAGATTGTATATGAAACCAACACATTGTACCCCTTGATTGCACTACTGTAAACAGCAATGATTTAATAATAAAGACAATAAAAAAATAAAAAATAATGTTAAAAAATAAAACGAAGGGAGACAAAAATTAACATAATAAAATGTGTCAGGAATAAAACAAAAAGTATCTACAAAACCTAGGTAAAATTTTATTTCACCTTACTCATTATTCTTCCAAATATTACAATGTTAAAAATAATGCTGTCTTAATAGAGATTAAGATAATTAATTTTGTAATAAAAACACTATAAGCTTTAGAATCATATTGACATAAGTTAAAAAAATCTCTGGTCTACTTTCTTAGTAATTGCACAACCTTGACCAAATTGTGTATCCTCAACTAATTGGAGTTTCTTCATCTAGAAAATGGGGATCATAACATCTATTTTACAGAGTTGCTTAAAAGATTATTAAGATATTTCTCTACAGATGATTTATTTAATCATATAATGGCTAAATTATGTATTTAAGGGTAAATGAAGTTTGTGCAATCATCGTAATGTAAGCTTGATATCTTCCTACACCACACATACTTGTGAAATCATTGCATCTTCTGTGATGAATTCAGCTACCTATGCTGTACCAAGAGCTCCACAATGCTTATCTTCAGCAAACTTTTCTAATACCAAATTCCAGTACCATACACTGAACTCCATGCTTTAGAATTCTTTCTTTTGGATATTATACTACCTCTATAAATTTGGTATACCCAGTGTTGAACTCACCACTGCCCTCTCAGCACTACCCTTGAAATGAACCCTAAAACTTAGTAAACCCATGTACACATTTGGTAGTAAAATCAAAGAAATCAAGCAGGTGGGAAAGGGGAGAAAGAGAAGGGTAAATTCACACCTAACGGGTACAATTGTAACTTTGACTTTAAGTCAAGAGAAATTCACGTAACTGAAACATTTTATCCTCGTAATATTGTGAACTAGAAAAAAATAAAGCCATTTTGCTTTCCTAAAACATAAATTCTTAAAACTATTCTTATGAGAATCTAAGAGAAGAATAAGAAAAATAAATTGCATCCATTTTTAGAAATAAGGTATAAGTTCTACATGAAGAAATTTCTCCAGGGCAAATGTTTGGCATTACATTAACATAACATCTCTTCCTTTAAGAGATACACTTATTTCTTTAGTTTAAATAATTGACAACTATAGTAATTAGGATTTTAGTTCATTGACCAATATAAGTATTTTTGCACTGACCATAAAGGAAAATATTGTCACCTTTTAAATTTTACAATGAATTATCTTTAATTTGTTTTGGTAAACAATTTGAAGATTTATTTGTAAAACAAAAATGTTAAAATGATTTTTATATCACTAAAAAAGATTTGTGTTATCTGATGGAAGCATGTGTATTATGTAATTAAACTGAAGTGCCAGTATCATTTTAATTATATTCATTCATCCCACATAGTGAACTTTACCATTGACTATCTGGAAAGAACCTCTGAACCAATTTTATACTAAAATCAAATAACTTTAATTATATTGTTGAAGTTTCTTATAAATTTAATTTCCTTGATGCATCAAATTTGAAGCTATTCATTTCATTGCTACTAAAAAAAAACTATTCAAAGAGAGGATTTTTATTTTGTGTCATTCCTTATTTTTAACAATAAATGTTTCTATTCTTGTAATATCAAAACTTTAAATGTTACGTTCATGGTGCAATTTTAAGTTCTCCACTTTCTCTTAGTTTTATCTCAGAAGTTGCTAACAGGCCATTCTCATTGACGCAAACAATTTCCTGTGACTCTTGTTGACACTGGATTTCGGGGTATACTGGGCCTGTACTCTATGAAGTTCAGAAATACCAAGCATTATAGTACTAGAGAAGATTCTCCGAAGTATGTGATAGGGTTGGGGGATAGACACTTTCATTCCCCTACCCTTCCACATGATTCTGATACATGCTTCACAGTGTATTAAAGGTTCCCAGTGGGGTGAATCCCCAGTTGCCCCCATCACTATATCACTCATGCTCATTTTTTTTCTTGTTTTTTTCTCTTTCTTTTCACTATTCCCAACTTTTTCACGGTTTCTTCTGGTATGACTTTTCAGATAATCCTCTTGCACCCAGTCCTTTTGTGAGGTCTGCATTAGAAAAATGGAGACCATTTTTCTTAAAATATCTTAGGTTGATTTGAATAATTGAATGACAATATTAAACCGGCTCCATCTAATATGTAACTAATTTTTAATACAATAGCTACACAATGTGGCATTAAAACTGTCTAGACAGTTGAGCATAAGTTTCTAAGTTTATCATTTAGTTTTATAATAGTAAATCTGTTGAAATAAAACCTTCTACATGTAAAAGATAAAACCAAAAATATTGAGGATTTTCTGAGATAATCTGTATTATATATAGTGTGTGATACAGTAAATTTGAATACAGAATCTGTTAGAAAAGTTTACTAAGCAATGATTAGAAATCAATCAATATTTATAGAAAATCAAACCTACTCACTTTCAATGATCAGTGAGAACGAAAAGCTGACATTAATGAAAATGATGAAGTAAGAAACTTCAAAATCTGTCTTTTTGTAAGAAAAAACTGTCAAAACCCGTAAGAATCAACTATATCAGAACCCTGGATTCCAAACTACCATCTGTAGCAATACAATAAATTATTAATCAAGAGAAAAGAAAAACAGCTGTCTCAGTAAGAACGGTGAGCTTTCTGGCATTTTAACCTCCCCTGGTCTCTCTCTCACTCTTTGTCTAATAGATGACCTTAAAGGAAACACCTACCATTTCCAATTCATGATTCAGTAGGCAGAAGAAATAATTAATAATTTGAAGATAGTCAACTGATGGTGTACAGTTTGGGAAACTGAAAGAAGAAAAGAATGAAGGAAAATATCTTAGAAGTCATGTTGGACTACATTAATGATACTCACCTCCACACAACAGAAGTTCCCAGAGGACTAAAAAAAGAAAAATGACATAAATAATATTTGAAGAAATAATGACTAAATACTTTCCCAAATTAATGGTAAACATTAGGCTCGGCGCCCGTAGCTAAGTGGTTAGGGAATTGGCCATATACATTGGTGCTGGCAGGTTTGAATGTGGCCCAGGCCTGCTAAACAATAACAACCACCAGCTACTTGGGAGGCTGAGGCAAGAGGATCGCTCAAGTTCAAAGAATTTGATGTTGCTGAGAGCTATGATGCTGTGGCATGCTACCCAGGGCAAAAGAGTAAGATTCCGTCTCAAAAATAGATAAGTAAATAAATAAATAAATAAAATGGATGTCTAGTAAAGAATAATTTCTGTAGTCATATAAACTATTTCAGGAGTAAAGTTACATCTTAAATGTAGGAAATGTATTAAAGATATAAATATTTTGATATGCAGGGAAGCCATTTGAGAAAATTCAACAGGTATTGCTGATAAAAATAATATCATAGGGACACATACTGCTATGTATCATAGAACACATATATTATGATTAATGATAAAATATTAAGTTATTTCCTATGAAAGTGAGAATCCAAATGGTATAGCCTGCTATCACCACCATTTTTTTTATGCCTTTTGTGAGAATACCAGTCAATAGAATTAGGAGAGAAAAATATGTGACAAAAGTATTTAGATAGCAAAAGCAAAATAATTTTTGTAAATAAGGAAAACATAAAAGAATAAAAATTTATGTACCTATGTGTGTTTAAATATGAGAATATATAATACAAACACATATGGGAATATTATATATAAACTCTGTCCTTCATGAGATATCTAAATAACATGTGTTTTATAATCCCCCTTATTTAAATAAATACAGATGTTTTACAATTATATAGTAAACTCTAAAATCTCTGTTTATTTCTATTAATTTAAGAATGTTTCAGAATGATAGGACAGCCATTTGGATAAATAGTCCTATGTCAAGATTCTTAAAACTTCTGCAAACATACAAAATGAATGTGAGCAATATTCTCTAGTAATCAACAATGCACCATATACATTCAGAACTGAAAAACTATAGTACTATAGTACCTTTCACTATGTATTAAAATATACCTTGCATATAAATCCAAGTCACTGCTAAAATTTATCATGCTCACTAATATTCCATAGAATTAAATGCAGCTGAAAGTAAATTAAAGAACTGATTTTGTTATATTTCATATCAGGTAATAATTTTAAATAAAATGGAGAAGAAATGAGTTGAATAGATATAATTCATTTATTTCATCTTACTAAATGCATTCTCTATGTCTAGAAATTACTATTGTTGTAAAAGTTTTGTATTGTCGCCCCCCCCCCCCAGGTAATTGCAGACATCACAAAGCAAACATATAGTTCTTTAGTGTTACTAGGATGACCACATTCTTAGTCAAAGGTTGAGTAATGACTACATCTTTAATCAAAGGATGTAGAAATAGGTGGCATAATTACATCAGAAAAAGAAAAATATAATTAATATTTAGTAAGAGACATGAAATTAAAATTCCAGGAAAGACTTTAGCATTTTCATTTCCATATTATTTTATCATTATTATTATTATTATAGAGACAGAGTCTCACTAAGTCGCTTTCAGTAGAGTACTGTTGTGTCACAGCTCAAAGCAACCTCAAACTCTTGGGCTTAAGTGATTCTCTTGCTTCAGCCTCCCAAGTAGCTGAGACTACAGGTTCCCGCCACACTGCCCAGTTATATTTTTGGTTGTTGTTGTCGTTGCTACTGCTGCTGTTGTTGTCATTGTTGATTTTAGCTGGCCCAGGCTGGGTTCAAACCCATCAGTATTGGTGTATTTGGCTGGCATCCTACCCCCCTGAGCCATGGATGCTGTGCTCCATATTATTTTAGAATAAAAATTTGAAAGATAAGAATAACCTCTGACAAAATAAAATAAAAATCAAATGTAAAATATTCTAGCTTAGGGTTTTACTGTCTGTCCTTACAGATAGTAAACAAATTTCCAAAACAAATTCTTTGTGAAATATAAATTATGCATACTATGAAAAACACTTAATAATAACACTTCAAAGCATTATTAGGTATTAGGTAGAAAAAACAGGAAAGTAGTTATTAATAATATTAATAATGCTTCTCCACTTAGCACAACAGATGTGAATGAGAACAATGAGAAGCTCTACTGCTCCAGCATATGCAAACAACACAATTAATTTTTCTCAATCCAACAGTTATCAAAGAGGATATAGTAAAACATGAAACCATTTATTCATGGCAAATGCTCTGTAGAAATGACAAATGTGAATCATAAATATATTATATTTTAAAATAATTGAAAAGCATTGAGAAATATGACTACTTTATTACATATTTCATTTTCAAATTTTGAAAACAGATTTAATTTTTTTTATAAATATTGGAAGTATTTAAATTTGATCACCAAAATAAAACATTATGATATAAAATAAAATGAATCAATAATATAAGCAAAATTCGTGACTATGTTTAAAATTATATTCTCTTTTTTTGGTGACAATTTTACTGATTCCAGTATATGGTTTCTGTCACAATTTAACATTTTTAAGTTCTAATACATTTTATATTCTACTGAATGACATGATTTAAAAGAAAATGATAAAATAACATGCTCTATGAGTGTTTTAAGATGTATTTTTGTAAAGCTGACAAAAGTGTATATCTCAATTATAGTATCTCCCTATTTACATGTGAACATAAGGCAAATTACTGCTCTTGAAAAAGTTTTCACTTTAAGGTGAGTGATGGTTTTTAGCAAAAAAAAAAAAAACTAATAAATCCCCTGATTTTAACTGATTTTTACTTTTTCTACAAGTAACTGCATAATTGCTGTCTTTCCCAAGCTAAAACAAGCAAAATGAAAGCTCTAAAATGAAAGTAATTTTCAAATCGAGAATTATCCTTGAGTGAATATTCCCATAACAATTATTGATTGCATCAGGATTCATTAAATTTCTCTAGAACACAAATTATAAGTGTTATTTAGCAACACTTTGTAGAGTTAATTTTTGCCATCATTCTTCTATGGAAAATATTTTGTATTTTCAATACAAGATACAGAAGAAATGGAACAAATTCTATTGACAGAAGGAATAATATGACTGCCAATAATATTAAAGACTTTCCAACTATAATTTGTAGCATATAAATTAAATTTCTAGGATTAATTTTAAGTTTATATTTTATTCCTTTGAGTTACATACTTTAACGTTACCTAAAATATTGTGTCTTTAAAACAAAACACATATCATATGACAGTGAAATAGGGCGTTACTTTTTTAAGAACACAGAACAAATGACTTCATTTAGGAACAATTTAGAAATGAATAAATAAATGCTTAAAATTAAAATATGTATGCAAATGGGGCTAAACAGCAAAGATACAATTGTGTTAATAGACTGTGTTAGCTATTTTAATAAAAACATGTAGAAATAGTTGTCATAATTATATCAGAAAAAAAGAAAAATCAATATAAATAATATATAGTAAGAGATGTGAAGTTGAAATACAGGAAAGACTTTTCCATTTTCATCTTCATATTATTTTAGAATAGAGATATAAGAATTTTACCTCACCCCCTCCCTCCTTCTCTATCTGCTCTCTCCTTCCCCCATGCCACACTGTGTCATTTATTGTCATTAATTGTCCCCAAATCGAAGTTGAATACATAGGATTCGTGCTTCTCCATTCCTGTGATGTTTCACTAAGAA